>PVJI01004633.1:0-106033 GCA_004026765.1 Micronycteris hirsuta | reverse complement strand
AATACAACCATAGAAACAAAATAGAACCAGAGACATTGAAGTTTAGAACATTCTGGCAGTAACCAGAGGGGAAGGGGAAGGGGAGAAGGGGGACAAGGGTATTCAGGAACTGCAATGAAGGACACATGGACAAAACCAAGGGGGAGGGGGGAAGCAAGGGAGGGAGGTGGGTTTGCCTGGGGTGGGGTGGGGGGAGGGTGAATGCGGACAACTGTAATTGAACAACAATAAAATAATTTAAAAAAAAATTTAAAAGCTGAGACTTCTGGCCATGATGGAGGCATAGGTAGATATGCTTTGCTTCCTTGTACAACCAAAAGAAGGACAACAACAAATTTAAAAACAAAAAACAACCAGAACTGCCAGAAAATCAAGTTGTACAGAAGTCCGCCAAGCAAGGAGTTAAAGAAGAAATATTCATCCAGACCGGTAAGAGGGGCAGAGATGGGCAGCCTGGGTAGAGAGGATGCATGGCAAGGCAGCATCTGGAGGACCAGGTGGTCCCATATTTGCATGTGGATAAGCTGGGAGGACCAAGTGGGGAGTAAGATAGACCACGCAACCCAGGGTTCCAGCAAAATAGAGGAAGAAGTGAAGTCTATGAAAAGTGAAACAAAGTAAAATATACAGGGAACCAACAATGAAGGGAAGGACACCAGGCCTCAAATAAATGATTTGGAACCAAAGGAAGAAAGAAGAATCCAAAAAAAAAAAAAGAAATGAGGAGAGGTTTAGGAACCTCCAGGACAACTGTAAATGTTCCAACATCCAAATCATAGGGGTGCCAGAAAGAGAAGAGGAAGAGCAAGACATTGAAAACTTATTGGAAAAAATAATGAAGGAGAACTTCCCCAATCTGGCAAAGGAAATAGATTTCCAGGAAATCCAGAAAGCTCAGAGAGTCCAAAAAAAGTTGGACCCAAAGAGGAACACACCAAGACATCATAATTGCATTAGCCAAGGTTAAAAGAAGGAGAGAATCTTAAAAGCAGCAAGAGAAAAGGAGACAGTTACCCAAAAAGGAGTGCCCATAAGATTATTAGCAGATTTCTCGAAAGAAATCTCACAGGCAAGAAGGGGCTGGAAAGAAGTATTCAAAGTCATGAAAGGCAAGGACCTACATTCAAGATTACTCTATCCAGCAAAGCTATCATTTAGAATGGGAGGGCAGACAAAGTGCTTCCCAGATAAGGTCAAGTTAAAGGAGTTTATCATCACCAAGCCCTTATTATATGAAATGTTTAAGGGACTTATCTAAGAAAAAGAAGATCAAAACTATGAACAGTAAAATGACAACAAACTCACAACTATCAACAACCAAACTTAAAAAACAGAAAACAAAAACAAACTAAGCAAACAACTAGAACAGGAACAGAATCAAAGAAATGGAGAGCAGATGGAGGGTTACCACTGGGGAGTAGGGGAAAAAGGTGCAGGGATTATGAAGCATAATTGGTAGGTAGAAAATAGACAGGGGGAGGTTAAGAATAGTATAGGAAGTGGAGTAGACAAAGAACTTATATGTACGACCCATGGACATGAACTAAGAGGGGGATGCTGGTGGGAGTGTGGTGCAGGGTGGGGGGGATAAAGAGAAAAAATGGGACAACTGTAATAGCATAATCAATATACTATATTTAAAAAAATAAATTTAAAATCTAAAGAGTAAACTAGAAATCTCTAGTTGCTGTACATAATGTCATCTATGCATCTGTGTGTGTGTGCATGAGAAAGAGAGAGAGCATCATTCACTTACTAAGGAATTGAACCAACAATGCCCAAATGAGTAATGAACATAAACAGATACAAGAAGAAATAGAAATGATTAATAATGTACATGTGAAAAGCAGTCAACCTCACTAGCAATCCAGTAAATGTTAATTAATATAAAATGCCACTCTCATTTAATATATTGGCAAAGAATTTGGAACTGGGGCCCACAACCCCCGGGCCATGGACTGGAACGGGGCTGCACAGCAGGAGGTGAATGGCGGGTGAGTGAGCAAAGCTTCACCTGTGTTTACAGCTGATCCCTGTCACTCGCATGACTGCCTGAGCTCCGCCTCCTGTCAGATCAGCAGTGGCATTAGATTCTCACAGGAGCACAAACCCCACCATGACCTGTGTATGCAAGGGATCTAGGTCACACGGTCCTTATGAGCATCTAATGCCTGATGGTCTGAGGTGGAGCTGAGGCAGTGATGCTAGTGCTGGGGAGTGGCTGCAAGTACAGATTATCATTAGCAGGGAGGTTTGATTGCACAGAGACCATAATAAATCTGTTGCTTGCAGACTCGTGTCAAAACCCAATCAGTGAGTGGCAATTGACAATTAAGCTGCATCTGGTGGCAGGCTGTAAAGCCATCTCCCCACCCCTGGTCCATGGAAGAAGTGTCTTCCACGAAACCAGTCCTTGGTGCCAGAAAAGGCTGGGGACCCCTGATTTAGAAAATGCTAAGGGCCAGGCCTGGCCAGGGTGTGATGCTCTGTCTGGCACTGACGGCTGTCCCGCCGTGAGTGCAAAGAGTCAGTCCTTGTGTTCTGCCCCACCTGCACGCTTCTGCTCCCATTCTGTTTTGTCTCCTCTCCCCAGTGCCCAGGTGGAAACAACTTTTCCTTCATCTAAACCCTGTCACTATGTGTCTGTGACTCTTATAGCAGGTAGTATGAACCCTGTGACTTGATAGTATTGATACTAACAATAACTATTTTTTTAATAGTTTAGAAACCATGGCATCATGGTTATTGACTCTATTCAACAACTATCTATCGGGGCCCCGAGTGGGCCAGGACAGCGAGGTAGGAGGCAGCTGTAATCATCCTAGTAATGCAGGTGAGGGACGGAGGTGGTAGCCGAGCAGGTGAGTGATGGGTTGGCCAAGCATGGTGGGGCGGGGCTGAGCTGTATGCTGTCAGTGCTGTGACAAGCACCCCCCCATCCCCCCCCCCGCCGCAACCTCCCGCCCAGCCAGCTTTAGGAACTGGGTAATAATGACTGTGCCTGAGTGTCCCCAGTGCACCCCAGGATGTCCTTCCCCCAGAACCCCTCCCCTGGGAGCCCGTCTACTTTCTGTGCTCTTTCTTTGGAAGCACAGTTGACCGTAAGTGATGTCAAGAGGGCTGTGCATCCTGCACCCTGGAGTCGGGTCTTGATAGCGACTTTCCTCCGTGGGCTGAAGATGGAGCAAGTCTGGAAAACAGGCCCCAGCTGAGAAACCGTCTGGCAGTGACTCCAAGCGGCTGCTGAACTAAGGCCCCGAGGCCCTGCCCGCAGCCTCTGCAGGCTGCTCTTTGTGTCCCGCTGGGACATTGTGTGCGCAGAACAGCTTCTGAGATCCTGTGCCTTCCGCCGAGCTCCGATAAGGATGAGGACAGCCTCCTAAAGACGGAATCCACCTCCTAAAGAAGGATTCGAGTGCTCGCTTCCAGGGCCCTGAAAGTACTTTGGGTCCGTGTCCTGCCTGCCACGTGCTTCTGGGTTGTTGCTAAGGGCGTCGTAATTTAGCAGAAAAGAAAACATTGCGTGTTTTGTACGTGAAGTGGCGTGACGCCTGCTGCCCGGCAGCTTCCCTCGATGCTCCTTTCTTTTCTTTTTCTTTTTTATTTCCTTTAAAAAAAAGGAATTCTTTTCCTTATTTCAAGTGGAACACAAACTTACTAAAAGTTTTCAAAAAACACAAACTAAACCAGCAAAAGGTTTAAACCTGTCACAGTGCGCAGTGCGGTCCAGGGCCTGGAGCCCAGGCTGCCCCCATGCGCGCTGACATCCCAGTGGGTGTGTCATGTGGTATCAGCTACACTTGGGTGTGGGGCTGGTGCGGCTCCATCCATGCCCCTTGGCCTCTCCACTCCGCTCAGGGATTGCGGTAATCATGCCTTTCTATCCAGAAAGAGCGCCACAGGCCTCTCGATAACTGAGTGGTGCCCTGCGCAGTCTGAACCATTTCCACGGACCTCTCCAAATGCCCTGCACGGATGGAAACAAAGGAGCAAAACGACAGTATTGTGGCGCGGGGCAGGGGTGGGGCTGGGCCAGGGGCAGCCCTAGGTGGGCCTTGGACAGTGGGTCTGTATCTTCCAGGTGTCATCCTTCCCCAGACACCTGGCTTCATGGCGACTCTTCCAGTCCAGGTCTGACACCCAACCCTGCCCCGGGTCTAATCTGTGACTCAGAGTCCCCTGGCTATTGTGTGTTTTGGTGGTCTTGCTGCATAGGCCCTCTTTCGGTTCCAGATTCCCTTCACTTACTTTTCCTGAACACTTTTCTGCATTTCCTCCCAGGAATTTTTCAGAAACCGAAAGGGAGAGATTCATCAAATTGCCCAGGTAGCAAACCTGGATCAGGCCCCCCAGGCTTCTACCGCTGTACCCACAGCTCTGAGGGACTGGCGGGGCGTTCTTGGACAACCCGCGGATGCACGAGAGAAGGAGTGACGGCCTTGTGAACAGCAAGGGTGGTTCACAGGTGGTCTCCCAGGAGGAGGCGGCCACACCCCTTGTCCTCCATTCTCCCTAAGCGGAAGCTTCGGCCAGGTTTTCTTGGCCAGGTGAGCTCTCTGACTAGGAGGGGCCTGCAGCTCTCCCTGTGCTTCCTGATCACAGAAGAGTGCTCCAGCACTCAACACTGAGCAGGGAAATGTGGCATGAACGCATCTACCTGCTCAGGGTAGAGGCTGGACAGGTGGCGGCTCAATGGGCTCCAACCACGAGTGAAACCGTGCCAGTGGACTCAGGGCACGTTCTCCGGGGGCTCAGCCTGTGGCAGGGAAACCACGTGATAGTGAATCAAAGTTCTGGAAGTTTCTGCCCACGTCCCTGTGCCTACTGGCTGAGCTCACTCTGAGTCCGGGCTCCTTAGATCCGCTAATTCCTCCTCTTCCTTTTCTTTCCTGCCAAAAATATCTGTTAGTCATAGCGCACTCTCGGGCATGTAAAAGGACAGGACAGAAGCGCAGCCTTGCTCTCTGACAACAGGAATGATGAAAGGCTTTGCTCAGTGACCCTGGCCATCAAGGGGTCCATGTTCTTAGGTCACGGGGCCCTGGGGAGCCCCAGCCGTGCTCAGGGGTCGCAGGGCACAGGGTCCATGCCTTCTGCAGTTAGAACACGGAGGTCTGCAGACCTGAGTCCCTTCCCCTGAGCTCAGCCGCCGAGTGTTCGACATGACTCAGGCCCGCTGTTTCTTCCTTCTTAATTCAGAATGCATATTAAAAAAAGATGTGCGAGATAAAGGTCCTGCGCTCCAGAGGGTCCGCACTGCCGCACCTCCCACACAGCTGTTCTCGCTTCCCAACCGGCCTCGCTCACGTGCCAAGCGTTTCTCATAACTGGAGTCAGAGGCGTGACCTGGCGTTGTTATAGATACTTTGTTATCTCAATACTCATCTTCAAGGACTCCATCATAGTCCAACACACAACAATTCAGGTTATTGCTATGTGTTTTTAAACTATAATGTTACAGTGAAAAAATTTTGAATTGTATGGTTTTCTTTCTTTGGAGTCCAGGTGTCAGGGCTGATGTGTGTCTCCCGACATAAGTTGAAGTCCTAGCACAAAGGACCTGTGACTGCGGCCTTATTTGGAAATAGGGTCTTGGCTGAAGCAATCAAATTAAGAGGAGGTCATACTGGAGTAAGGTGGATGCTAAGCTAGCATGACTGGTGTCCTCAGAAGCCGAAAATGCCCTGTGATGACAGAGGAAGAGATTGGAGTGATGCGTCTCCAAGCCAAGGACTGCCAACCACCACCAGGAGCTGGAAGAGGCAGGAAGGACCCTCCCCCAGAGTCTTCAGTGGGAGCAGGGCCCTGCGGACACTGTGGCCTCAGACGTCTGGCCTCCAGAGCTGGGAGAGAATACATTTCTGCTGTTTTACACCTCTCAGTGTGTGGCACTGTGTTACAGCAGCCCCAGGGAACTCCAAATCCTCTCCAGGATACCACGTGAACCCAGGTCTCACTGATGCATCAGACCGACCGTGGGTGATTGTTGGCGCCAAGCAAGCCATGTGGGTCCAGCCCCTTGGGGAGTGGGCTGCAGCTGAGCTGGAGCTTCCAGTGGGCTGCCCTGGGCAGGGCCTTGGCGTCCGTCCATCCTGGGCCAGCCCGGTCCTCTGCGGAAGAAGGGAATCTGGAGTTCACCACCTTAAGTCAGCTGGGTGGCCAGCAGGAGTGGCCGCATGGCCCAGCTCCACATTCCTTTCCGGCATCGGGCTGTCTGTCCTCAGCACACAGGTTTGGAGTTCGGCCCCATGTTGAGACACAGGCATGCAGCTCAGTGAGGCCTTAATTAACCCTCAGCTGGGCCGCGGCACCGCCTGTGCCTCATGAACATGGCCCTGCCATTTCTGGAACCCAGGAGCTCAGTAGCCACTGAAGCTAGTGGCCCAGGAGGCATGGAAGCCTTGATCGGGAGGTCCTGCCACTCGGGTGGGCTTGCCTTTGACCAGGCAGGGTTCCCCTCACCACTTCACTGTGGCCGACAATGCCAGGCCTGAAAGAAATGACAGCGAGGACGGTGCCCCTCCCCCAGCTGGTTTGTGGCTTCACTGTGTTGGCAGGTGCTTGCTGGCGGCACAAAAAGATGCCCCCCTGCCCCCATTTGGGTCAGTTTCTCTCTCTCAGCTAAATCTGGAGCTAAGTTGAAGGTGTTAGCTTGGCCTTCAGAGATGGAAATCTCTGAGAGCCCTGGGTCCTGTAGAGGCCAGAACGAGGGAGCCAGGGTCAGGCCCTGCTGGACCCTGGGATGTGCCGATCCTGGAAAAGCTACTTCTGTGACTGAGGCCCAGGATTTTAGTCCCCGCTCAACCACCTTGACAGTGGCCTTGAGGGTCTGGTCTCATCCTTGCATGACAGACAGGGATGTAGGACGGGGCTCCTGAGTGGGGTCTTGGCTCACCCACTCAGCAGTTTGGGGACCTCAGTGTGACCCTGACACCCCGCAGCCCCCCTCTCCCACCCCGGGGCGGGGGAGGGGAGAAGGTGGTAATGGCCAGTGAGTGTGAGAAGGCCAGGAAGAGGCTCCAGACAGCCAGCGGGCGTCTGTGATCCGCTGTTGGATTTTACAGTTGGAACGAATTTCTGAGGTGTCTGGTCTACAAGGCGAGCTATGTGTTCTACTACATGGCAGTGAGAGCAGAATGGGGCCGGCGTCTGAGTCTCCTGAGTTCCCACCTCTGGGCTTGGTCCCTGTCACGCGTTTGGGATGAAAAACACTTGCCTATGGGACTAGCTACAAGGGGTGTCGTTACTGACATCTTGAGGAATTGGACGGGTCCATCAGCCAGGGTGGCTGGACAGTGCTTTACCCCAGGGGTCATTCATGTGGATGGTGACCGTCCACAGGCCACCCGGCGTGACTTCTGGGGGCAAAGAGGGGGCTTTCCTGGAGTTGCTGCTTCCACAGCCTGTGCGGACCCAGAAACACCATGTGCAGGGTGGGGGGTGGGTTTGGTGGACCTTCGGGAAGGCATCTGTGGCAGGTGCCGTGTTGGGGGAGAGGTGGCTGCTGGGAGGAAAGAATCGAAGCACAGAGAGGATGAGCCAGATGTGGGAGCTGGAGCAGGCGGGGGGAAGGAGCCCTTTGGGGCCACCAGCCCAGGAAAAGGAGGGCTAAACCCTACTCTCCTCAGTCTTCCCTTTCCCTCCAAGTGTAAAGGTTCTTGCCCCCCAGGCTGTGACCCTCTGGGTGCAAAGTCTGTGTTTGCTGTGGTTTTGAGCTTCACACAAAGGGTGTAGAAGTGGAAGTGGAAAGGGAAGTGGAAGGGAAAGGGAGTCTCCAGGGTTTTCAGAGCAGCCTAAAGGCCAGAAGTTCAATTGGGCCCTGGCCCAGCTCCTGCTCACTCTCCCTTTGCTTCTTCTGTCCCCCATAAAGTCCCCTGACTGCTCAGTCCTCTGCATGGTGGCCCCAGGCCCTGCCCCCTTCTGCCCTCATGTCCTCACTGTGGTTTGTGTTCAAGGCTCCCTTGCAGACTCCCCTTCTGCCCCCAGGCCCATGTAGTGAGACGAAATGACTGTGGACCACTCTGAGGGTTGGTCGAACTGGGTGCTCCCCACCTTGTGCCCCCTTCCACCAGCCCCTGCCCACCCAGCCCCGTCAGTCCCAAACTTCCTAACAGGTCTTGGGAGAACTGTCCTTCTGCCGGAAGCTGGGTTTGACTCACAGCTTAATGAAGACAAGACTTGGGTACGGGTTCCCTTGCAGAATGGTCACAGCTCTGCAGAAATGGGCTCGGATCAGGCCCTGCCTTGAGATTCCTGTGTCTATAAGGACTGCTCTGCAGGGTCACAAGGCAGAGACAAGTCTGATGCTCTGTCCACTGTGCACGTATGTGTTCCCTGCATCACCCCAGGGTGGCCGGAACACCCACAACTGCTGCAGGGAGGGTCCACCTGTGCTCAGCCATGTGGAACAATGCTGGCCGCCCAGTGCTCCCTGTACCTTTTCTGCTGGCCAGGGCAGAGGGGCCTGGGCATCTGGGGGCAGAGCCAAAGTCAATGAAGGGGGTCAGCTCTTTCCTCTTGGGGTGCAGCGGGTGGATTTTGTCGGTGGGCATGAGCTCTTCTGCGCTGCCCATCCTGGGGGCCTCTGGCTTGCCTGTGGGGTCTGACGGCTGTTTGTTTAGGGCGAGGATGCTAAAGGCGGGAGGGTATATTTATAGGAAGAGCGGTGTGAACCTTTAAGCCTTTAGTGGGAGGGCAAGCGGGGGGAGCAGCTGCTCCCACAGCAGGAAGGGACACCTCCAGGCTGGCAGGCGAGGAGTTCCATGAGTGCTGCTCTGTTTTTGATGTCAGCTGCCCTCTGCTCCGTGCCTGACCGCTGGACAGGACAGGGGGCCTTAGAGGGAGGCATGGGTGTACTTCCTTTTCCGGGAGCAGTGGCCCACAAAGGCCACCGCCCCATGGATCTAAGCGGCACCTGGGGCATCCTGAGCTCCTTTCGAGGGGCTGCTCTGTGACCTGGATTTGGGCCCCAGGCCTCCTCTCCTGACCTCGGTGGACATTTCTAGCCTCTCTTGGTGAATACCAGCTGGGGGCCAATTCAGGTGAGAGGCCCGCCTTGGGGTCATTCTTATGACTTTAGGGCAAGCAAGACTAAAGGAACGGCGAAAGTTTTCACTATGAGGAGAACCTTGGAAAATAAAAGCCATAAATGCATGTGAAGAGGTAAGGATCCTGGTTTAAAACAGGGAGTACAAAGTCTTTAAAAATATCTTAATTTTTTAGAAATTAAAGGTATGTCTAAAGTCACATTAATCTTATTTTCTTTATATGAAAGATTCAATGTTTATCTAGAAAACCTAGAAGTAAAGAAAGAAAAGTGTAAGGGAGAAGCTAAGAGTCATTTTGAATCCCACCAGGAACTGGCAACGCTTACTAATTTGATGGTCTAGTCTTGAAAAACAGACAGACATACAGACGGACCCTCATATCTTCACACATGATCGAGACCATCCTCCAATTATGGCACAATCCTCTTCTGTTCATTTAAAATTCCATCATTAGCATCTCCCACCCCCGTGTCTCTGAAAACATGAATTTTTACAGCTACCTACCATTCTGTGGAAAGGCTAAGCAATTGATTTAACTCCTTATAGATAGTGTACACATTTTATTTAAATTCATTACAGTGTACAAGTCCTTCTTATGAAGTAGAACAAGAGCCGTGCCACCCTGTGCCTCAGTTTCCCCATCTGGGGAAACACTGCCTCAGCTCAGGTGGCTGGTAGGGCCTTTCATTCCTATTTAGGAAAGGCCTTGCAGTTCGCTGGTGAAGGATTGCTACTTAACTCAAAGGTTTTGCGTAATTGGCTGCAATGACTATAATTTACTCATTACGGGCAATCAGCGCATTGCAGGACAACAGACAGGAGTTTGTTTGGGAGTCTATCTGAGCTGGTGATGGACGTTCAAAAGGCCTGTGATTTTTTTATCCTGCTGGAGAGACCAGGAGCAGCCAGAAGACTGCAGGCCATAAATGGGCCAGGCCGGGTAATTACTGGTGCTGAGGGTGTTACTCGGGCCGAGGGAGGAATGCCACCCAGGCGGGAGGGTGCGATTGGGCCTTTCATGGGTGCAAAGCGACAGCCCTCCATTTCTCTTCATCTTCCCGAATTTAATCTCTCAGAATACACAGGTAACTCACCAGGGTTTCCATCGTAATTTCAGAGACCTGAGGAATCTTGGTTCGTTTAGAGTTTTCCCCCAGTTTTCCCTTTGGCCCATTAGCCACATCATCTCTGTACACTCCAGAAGTTCTTGGATGTGATTAATCATGGCTCTCGACATCCCCTAAAACGGGGCAAAGAGGTCCAATAGAGCATTTAGGAACCAATGAACTGAGCATCCATTCGCCACCATTTGTAGAAATGTTTCAGGTACATCTGCAGAGCAATGGCGACCAGACTTTCTGACCTGTAAATCAGGACACATGGCCTGGCCTAGGTCTGTCCCTGACCTGTGAGAACAGTCATGTGAGGACAGTGGTAGAACACCTGCAGAGGGCGCCGACCTGGGGGGCCCAGCGCCCAGGCCCTCTGGTCACTGCCATAGGGGAGCAACAGCTCCCGTCCTTGGCGGAAGTGCTCAGCTCCCTGGTCTGCTTCCAGGAACCTTAAATTTATTGCAGGTCACCCAATGGCTGTTACGGAAACACCAGTAATGACGACTGGACAGAATGTATTCCTAACACTGGTTTCCTCTCAGGTCTGGCAGCAGTTGGTTGGCCTTCAGAGTGCGTGTTTGTGTGTGTTTGAGTGTGTGAGTGGGGGTGCAGTGGAGACAGAGAAAGAGAGAGAGAGGAGAAGCATTGATCAGCTGCCTTCTTGCATGTGCCCTGAATGGGGATCGAACCTACAACCTTTCCATCTACAGGATGATGCTCCAACCAGCTGAGCTACCCTGGCCAGGGCTGTTTGGACCATTCTTGAGTCAACCTCTAATTCTGAGTTGTCTGAGAGGCAGGTTTGAACTTGAAGTGATTAGGAGTTCAGATCATTGAATGATCCAGATTTAGGCCGGGACCCATGGGTTACAGAAGATAAACAAGAATACACTCCACCCAGGCTGCTTCTACATGACAATAATGGCTTACTCCAAGGTGAGGCTGACCCCTTAGATTCATTGTCAGACCCAAAAAAGAAGTTGGGATGGTTTCCAGCCCTTCAGGTAACAAAGGAGGAAGCAGAGGGAGGGCACGTCACGTCTTTCCCCAGCCAGGATAAAATAGGAGGCCCGTGGTCCCTACTGCACAAGTTAAGCTGGTTCTGAGCAGACCAAAGTGTGTCTGCAGATTCTGAGCTGCCTGATCCTCGCACAGCCATCCTCAAATCTTGAAATACTGCGTTTTTTCATTTCTCACATCTAGGCTTTGTGACTATAAGCCAGCATGCCTTTATTATTATGCCAAAATACCTTGGTCGGATGTGGAATGCCTCATGGCTCCTTATCTTTTGAAACAATGAGCTACTAGAAAAATAGATCTCACGGGAGTTTTCTCTTCTTATTTGCTATGTCGGACGCCCCCAAAGGGACGACATGCCCTTCCAGGACTTTATAATATGATAAACTGGAAGAGTTCAGGAAGAAAATACTAGAATGTCAATTTATGTTTTTCCTTTTCACCGTGTTGGTTGTTGAGTGTGTTTTATAACGTACACGAGGCAGGGTATGTGAGCGTTTAGCGGCGAACACGCTTTTTGGTCAGTGACAGAAATGCTGTAGACCGGCGCTCAGCCAACTTCAGCCTGAGGCCAGACTCAGGCGCCCCTGTGTGTGCATGTTCGCATGCAGCTGAAAACGGCTTTTACATTTTTAAATGGTTGGGGAAAGTCAAAATCAAAGTAGCATTTTGTGACACGTGAAAACTTTATGAACTTTAAACGTTAGCATTCACAAATAAAGTGTTATTGGAACATATTCATGCCTGTTCACTTCCATATTATCTGTGGCCGCTTTTGTACACTCCAGTGGCTGAACCGAATGGCCGCAAAAGACTGGGTGCTCCACAAAGCAGAAAATACTTACTTTCCGGTCCTTACAGAAAACAGTTTGCCAGCCCCTATTCTCACACCACTGGTTTCATTTCTTGGAACAGTATCTTTGTGGCAACTCACCTTTGTGGAAAGAGAGTGTTTTAAAGGGTAAATGACTTCCCACATGTGTCTTGGATGATCTCTGCAGAGAAATTTCCCGGGGCCGGGTGGGAGGTGGTGGAGGATGGGCGGGGAAAGCCTGAGAAGACTGGTTAAGAGAGTCTGGAAGTCAGGCTTTGAGAAGGCGAGAAGCTGCAGAGTCGACGTGATGGGTTAAGAACACATTCGGGGGCAAGCCATCCCTGTCCCTTCAACTTGTCATTAGCTTTGTTTGGATATCGATACTGGAGTCGCCCAGTCATTAAGAGTCGTCACCACTGGGACGTTAATGATCATGCTGCCTGTTCTATACTTACCGAGCTCCCTTCCCCTCGGAGCCCACGGCCCTTCCTGTGAGTTTCTTTCTCCCCGTGACCTCCCTGAAAGCGCTGTTTCTATTGGATAAGATCTCTCACCACCAGTGCCCTGCCCTTTAGGCACACGAAAGAAAAACAGACCAACCCCCGTGGATATGGGAGGACCTTCGAGCAAAGCCCACATGGTTGTTCACAGGTATTTGTTTCTTCTGTATGTTTTGTTTTGTTTTTTTAAACCTAGGACTGGAGATGAAGGACTGGGTCCATCTGCTGTACCTCCATGGGTCTGAAAATAGAACCTTGCTCGTCTGACTTTTTTGCTTGGTAGGCAGTGCTGTTACCCTGAGTAGGCAGGGTTAGGTTCCAGGAACCTCGATTCTCTCCAAGGTCCACTGAGCACACAGGCTTCTGCGGGAGGGAGAAAGTCCTTCTCGACAGGATGTGTGTGTGTGTGCGCATCCAGAAAAGCGGCTCTAGAGCGCTTGGCTGAGAGAGCTCGTGTGGGTTGGAAAACTGTTGAGTCTTCAGAAATGGGGCCCGGTCACTGTGACAGGGACCAGAGGCCCTGGGGGAGGGAGCAGCTTATTCTCTGTGTTGGAGGGAAGCAAAACACGCAGCTGGATTCTGAGCCTGTGTCACCGACCGCTGGACACTCCCGGGGACAGTCAGTGGAAAATCTCCGAGAGGAAGTGGCTGACTGGGCAATTCTCATCCAAGAAGGAGGGACACTTCACCCCAGCAGGATGTGAGCCTTTCCTTGGTGGCATTCACTGGGCTCCACCAGCCCAGAAGCCCTGTGGCTCACTGAGGAAACTTCGCTTACTAATATTAGGGGATGACTTAAGTATAGGAGGTACCAAGAAAACTTTCCAGAAAAGGAAAAACCACAGCGGGGGGCAGAGCCTCACTTCCCCTGTGTTCCCTGGTTGGGGACTGTTGATGGACTTCTGTTGGGGCCTGGTGCTGCCTCCTGGGCATCCAAGAAGCGCAGGCCTCTGGGTGTTAGTAATTGTGCTGGAAGTTTCGTTGTTCTTGGAAAACATGCTGAGGTGACCTAGTGGGGTGACGTGAGGGCCAGTCATGTCTGCCCCCAGGGTGCTGAGATGTTGATGGGATTTGGGGGCCGCATAATTCCACCTCCCCCCACCGTTCCCCTGCACCCTGCTGTGGAGGCAGGCTGGAGCTCCGTGACAGCCTGAACGGGTCTAAGAAAATAGGCTAACAGTTCTCCTTTTATTGAAGGTGTTTAAAAGTGTGACATGACAACATCAGAGAAGGACATGTAAAAACTCCAATTCACCGTTCTAATAGAATGGCTGTCTTCACGTTTGAATATTAACACGAATTTTTGTTTTAAATTTATTTTATTGATTATGCTATTACAGTTGTCCCATTTTCCCCCCTCTATTCCCCCCCGCCCTGTACCCCATTCCCCGCCCTTTAGTTTTTGTCCATGGGTCATACACATAAGTTCCCTGGCTTCCACATTTCCCACGCTATTCTCAACCTCCCCCTGTCCGTTTTCTACCTACTGTTTATGCTACCTATTCTCTGTACTTTCTCCTCCTCTCTCCCCTCCCACTCCCCTGTTGATATACCTCCGTGCCTTATATAAATCCCTTTAACATTTCATATAATAAAGGCTGGGTGATGATGAACTCCTTGAACTTGACCTTATCTGAGAAGCACCTTATCTGCCCTTCCATTCTAAATGAAAGTTTTGCTGGGTAGAGTATTCTTGGGTGTAGGTCCTTGCCTTTCATGACTTGGAATACTTCTCTCCAGCCCCTTCTTGCCTGTAAGGTCTCTTTTGAGTAATCAGCTGACAGTCTTATGGGAACTCCTTTGTAGGTGATTGTCTCCTTTTCTCTTGCTGCTTCTAGGATTCTTTCCTTATTTTTAATCTTGGGTAATGTAATTATGATGTGTCTTGGTGTGTTCCTCTTTGGGTCCAACTTCTTTGGTACTCTCTGAACTTCTTGGACTTCCTGGAAGTCTATTTTTTTTGCCAGATTGGGGAAGTTTTCTTTCATTATTTTTTCAAATAAGTTTTCAATTGGTTGCTCTTCCTCTTCTCCTTCTGGTACCCCTATGACCTGGATGTTGGGATGTTTATAGATGTCCTGGAGTTTCCCAAGCCTCTCCTCATTTTTTTGAATTCTTGTTTCTTCATTCCTTTCTGGTTGAATGTTTTTTTCTTCCTTCTGGTCCACACTGTTGATTTGAGTCCCAGTTTCCTTCCCATCACTATTGGTTCCCTGTACATTTTCCCTCATTTCTCTTAGTGCATTCTTCGTATTTTCATCTAATTTGCGACCAAATTCAACCAATCCTGTGATCATCTTGATTACCAGTGTTTTGAACTGTGCGTCTGATAGGTTGGCTATCTCTTCGTGGCTTAGTTGTATTTTTTCTGGAGTTTTGATCTGCTCTTTCATTTGGGCCATCTTTCCCTTTCTCGGGGAGCACCTGTCACTTTAAGGGGTGGAGCCTTAGGTGTTCACCAGGGTGGGGTAACCCACATTGTTGTGTAGTGAGCTGCGTGTGGGGGCGGGGCCTGAGAGAGAACAATGGCACTTGCTCCGCTCTCTGCAGACATCCACAAGCAAATTGGGCCCCTCTGAGCCGGTTCCCGGGTAGGTGGGCCTGTGCCCTGTGGTCTCCCCAACGAACTCTCCTGTGAGGCCGGGAGTTCCTCCTGCTGCCACCTCAGCCCCCACAGGTGTTTTTAATCGGTGTTTTGAGGCTTTATTTCCCCGTGATGGTGGGTTGGGCAGTCTGCTCCACTCTCCAGCTTTTCCTCCTGGTCTATCTGCACGTGTATGAGGGACTGCCCAGTCCACCAGACTCGGCCTCTGTGGGTCCGGGTCGGCCTGCCTCGGGCCTCTCCAGGAGCTGCAAACTGCTGTCTTGCCATGCGCTCTCTGCCTGGCTCCGCCCCGCTTACCAGTCTGGATGAACGTGTCTTCTTTAACTCCTTGGTTGTCAGACTTCCATACAGTTTGATTTTCTAACAGATCTGGTTGTTTTTTAATTCTTTTTCCTCTTTTGGTTGTGTGAGGAGGCGCAGTGTGTCTACCTACGCCTCCATCTTGGCCGGAAGTCTGTCTTAACACGAGTTTTAAACACTCTCAGTAATGGTGCACATATGCTGTTTTGCCTGGAAACCACCTCAAAATGAAAGGGTTCTTTCTGTCACTAGTGGCATGAAAACACGCCCTTTCTCGTCCCCCGAGCCTGCCTGCTGTATGTTCCTAGGGACAAGGTTGGGGTGGAGGATCACGCTGCGTCATGGAGGCCAGCACTGGGTCAGAGCTCTGCGGTGGGCCCCGCTCACGCGGATGAATGAGCTCTGCAAGTGGATTTGCTCTAAGCCACGGGTCTGTTGCCTCACAGGCACGTCTCATAAAGGGAGTGGGTTGGCCTTGCCAGCAACAGAGCCCAGGGACGTGGAGGGGAACAGGTGCCTGGAGAAGAGCAGGATGGCACACCTCCGCCCGGCATCTGGAGTATGCTCTGTCTGTCTGTGGAACAGTCCCCAGGAAAGCCCACGAAACTGTCATGAGAAAATCTAGCATTCTCACTGAGAGTCCTCTGTCGGGGGAAGTGGAGGGACGGACTGCTTGTGGCCAAGGCGAGGTTGGCTCCCAGGTGACCAGGCTGCTGGGCCACTGCAGAGAAAAAGCCCAGAGAGAGCAAGGAGCACTCGTTCATGCATTCACTTATTCATTCACTCCTCCTTCCTTTCAGGAAACTGGTGGAAGAGATTAAAAAAAATAACTATCGTGGGGTTAGTGAAAGGGAGGATGGGGGGCCAGCCCGTGGCGGGGGGGGCGGTGGCTCAGGGCGTCAGGGTCCCCCTGAGTCAGCTGCGGCTGAGCTCCTTCTCAGACGCCATTGCCACCTGCATCCCAGGTAGTCAGGGGGTCCCAGGCTCAATCTTGATGTGCTTCTTGCTCTGGCCCCTCTTCAAGTTCATGACTGCCAGGGGCCCAGGAGCCATCCACCTGCCCGTGGTGTTTGGTTCATCTCAGCCCTTTTGTGCTGACATCTCCACGTGGGTGTCTCATGGGCCCCCAGGCCACACATACCGTCCCCCTCCCCTGCCTTTGCTCCTCCCCGGGCGCGTGTGGCCTCTGTCACTCCGAGTCCTCCGTTGTGTCCCGAGGTGGCTGATTGTATGTGTAGACAGGACTGGGCCAGAGGTGCTTTGGCACTTGGTAGCCGTGATTCTGGGTGTGGCTGTTTCCCCGGTGGGATAAGCATTTGGATCAGGAAGGTGAGTGAAGACGAGGGCCCTCCTCCAGTCGGTTAAGGGCAGGAACAGAGCTCCAGGTGGAAGAAGAGAGGAGTTGCCGTCCCTGCCTGACTGTCTGATCTGGGA
This sequence comes from Micronycteris hirsuta, assembly GCA_004026765.1. Lineage (NCBI taxonomy): Eukaryota > Metazoa > Chordata > Mammalia > Chiroptera > Phyllostomidae > Micronycteris > Micronycteris hirsuta. Next base: position 89,204 of record PVJI01004633.1, on the reverse strand, counting down.
CATCGATCTTCTGGCTTCAACTCGGACGCGGGTTGGACACCCCAGCGCCCCCCGGCCTTCAGCTTGCCGAGCGTGTGAGCCGTTCCTTATGGTAAATGGATACATGTCCCCTCTCGGATCAGCTTCTCTGGAGAACCCTGACGAATGTGCTCTCCCTTTCTCATGCCACCAGTCCTTTCGTGCGTTTGGCTCAGCCTCCTCCATGTCCCCCAGGACCAGGTCTTTGCCTCCTCTCTCCTGGACGGCTGCCAACCTCCCCCCCCCATGACTGGCCTGTGCCCTTCCTCGCTGCTGCCCATCCCGCCCCAGTGGCTGTCAGAGTGAACATTTGACAGGCTGATCAGAATGTCTGGTTTTTTGCATTTTGATTTTTAAAATCCTCACTCAAGCACATTTTTTCACTTTTAGAGAGAGAGGAAGAGGGAGAGAGAGAGAAACATCGATCAGTTACCTTCCATGTGCACCCCGATTGGGGATCAAATCCATAACCTGCGTATGCACCCCACAACCTTTCGGTCATGGAATGATGCTCCAACCAACTGAGCCACATCGGCCAGGGCAGAACGTCTGCTCCGCGTTCCATAAGGGTGGCCCCCATCCTCCCAGGTACTCCCCACTCCTCTCCACCCCCAGCGCCCCAGCTAGGTGTCCTTTTCCTGCGTAGCACTTCTTCCAGTTGCAGTTAAAAGGCCAACTGTGTAACTGCTTGGCTTCTCTCTCTCGAAGACCAGGCTGGAAGCTCCATGAGATAGCACCTCTCCCTTGTTGGACGCCCCTGCCCCCAGCCTACCCACAGGCGGCTCCACTGGACTGACGCGGGGTGAGGGGATTCCCAGCAGGGATAGCTGTACAAGTGATGTGGCCTTGGCACGTCAGGGACACTGTGGAGGCTGGGATATGGCGGGCATGTGGAGGGCTCTGTGCTTCGCCCTCCGGAGCCTGGACTGCCTTGCAGGTGAGGGGAGGAAGGATTCAAAGCAGAGCGTGCGCTCCGTCCGGCTGGGGCTGCAGAGCAGGAGGCCACACAGTGATGTGGGCATGCAAGTGACACGAGCCGTGACCTTGGGTGGAGGCGGTGGCTCCAGGGGCGGGGTCCGGATGAAGGTCAGCGCCTGACACAGTGCCAGGTTTTGTCAGTTGCCGCAAAAAGAGGATAGGTGTCACGAATAAGGGCACAGGAGCCCCTTTGGGCGGCTTCCTGTGCGAGCAGAGCCCCTCCCCCGGGACCTCTGAGGGTGAGCCTCTGGGTCTGAATATTCAAAAAAATCTTTTTATTTTGGGAACATGTGGGCTGGCCCCTCAAATCCCTTTTCTTATCTCGGAAGTTGGCAATTGGGCCGTGCTATTTTATTTATATAGCAATTAAAGTGCTTTCATGACAAAAAAAAACACTCTAATCCGCCCAGCATATTATCACTGTGAAGGTAGAAGTCTGTCTGTATTTTAGGTGATTCAGCTTCCTTTCCCAGTCTCTGCCTCCCACCCCCAAACACAATGGAGGCTCCAAAGAGCAGAGCTCTTTTTCTCAGTGCAGGGGCGGAGTGGGGGGTTGGTTGCGGTTCACAGGATGAGGACAGAACATGCAGACAGCTCTGGGCACCCAGGTGGAGCGCCTCCTCCAGCTCAGCGACCCTGGGTGAGGCCTCTGGGGCCAACTTCCAGCTGACCGTCTTGGCTGTCCAGGGCGGCGCTGAGCAAGGCCTGGGGGTGCCGGAGAATGTGGGGAGGTGGCTGCGTTCCCAGAGGTTAGACTTGCCCAACAGAAGGGCTTCTGGTCTTCAGGGGCCAACGAGCAAATGCCGAATGGTGAATGGCAGTGGGGGATGGGGGCGGGGAAGGTGGCAAAACAAACGCCAAGGTCAGATGTTTTTTCCTCCACCCCTTTCCTTGGGTTCTTCCCCCTGCCAAGGGTGCCTTTTCTTCCCACTTAGCCCCCACTCATCCCACTTCTGTTCATGGCCCCCTGCCTGCACAGGGCCCAGACTGGAAGACCCCTCCCTTGTGGCACTAGTCCCCATCCCTCCCACACCGAAACCTCTCAGGGCACCTACTGCCCAGACCAGGGGCTCCCAGGGGTTTGGAAGGCGAGGGTCCCTTGTGATGTCAGCCCGTCTCAAAGACAGGATTTTGGCATTTGTTGATTGAGAAAAGGTGTCAGAAATTTGTTGATTGAGTAAAGGTGTTGATGATCAAAAAGGTGTCACAAATTCCCAATTCTTCTAAGAAATTGGGGTTTTGTCCATTCCAAATGCATGGCTATATTGAAAAAGTTCCCTGTACTGGTTCAGTTTTTAGGCAAATCTCAACTAGTGTCTGGACCGGAGCTCCCTCGTTATTAAGAATTCTGTGCTTTCTAAGCTCAGATCTTCGGCTCATGGAGGGGGTGGGAGTGAGGCACTGACTCGGTCCTGTCTGCTGTAAGACCTCTGGGGGCGGGGGCAGGGGCAGGGATGATACCTGGTCAGGTGTCCTGTGTAGGGAGGGCGCAAAGCACTGGCATCCTGTTAAGGTGACACCACAGCAGGACCCGAAGAGCCACTCCTTGAGTGTTTTGGGAAAAGCAAATCTCTGCAGAAAACCTACGAAGTGCTCACGCAGGAGGGGCAGTCCCTGAAGATCAGTGGGGACCTCAACAAGCTCATCCACAGGTGTGTTTGCGGAGGAAAAATTGGCAGGGCTGTGAAAACCGTTAGAGCTGAAACTCTAGACCTGGAACCCAGGGAGATGAGAATCGATTGTGTTAGAACATTCCAGAATGAAAACAATAAAAACTCACCGTTTGAAAAGCAGAAGATGCACAAAGATTGGAGCGGGGCAGGAGCCAGACAGCTCATGAAAAGAAAAGGGGCACCGTGACGGGAGGGAAAAAAAGCATTTTATGGGGACAGAAATCAGAAACAGATTAAGACGGATGACTTCAAGTAAAAACCCTCTTCTATGTGACTTGTTGGGAAGACTTAGAAAAGGCTGAATCATTTCAGCAAGAGTTATTCCTGTTAAAATATCCTTCAGCACCCTTCGGATTTAAATCTGGCATCTGTCCCTCCGCCAAGTGGTTGGCTGCCTAGTCCGTTTTGCTGGACTCTCCTCTGTAAAGAACCCAGTGCGCGGGGAGCTGGTATCTGCTCTCACCCCTTGTCCTGTCCCCTGTGTGTATCTCATCCGTCACCGGATACGCTCCAATACACAATGAGACTCGTGGCTGATGCTTGGATGATGAGCAAACTCCTGTCCTCTCCCCATCGGCCCACAGACTAACCCCAGCAAGGGTAAGATTCTACCTGCATCTCCGTTCGTATTACCAGTGGAAAAACTCTGGACCAGGACAAACAGACATGTCTATGGGGTAAAGCCCAGAAGCCCAGCCAGGACTTCGGACCCCACCTGCAGGTCCTTCTGATGAGAAGAATCATATGACTTGGGAGGCAGTCTACCCAGAAACCCAAAGCCAGGAAACAGTTGCCTAATCTCCTGCATTAGGCAGAGTCACTGAGGAGTATGGCAGTGGAAGTTGTGGAAATGAGTCTTTTCAGCTTGCATAGACCTGGGAAACCCTGCGGTTGTGCCCCAAGCATGGACTGAGTCACACTCGATGTCCCTCTGTCCTGCCCTCCTCCACCCTCAACTCAGGCCCAATGGCAATTTGAGAGTGATGTGTCACATCTGAATAAGCGGAAGAAAGATGAAGGCATGCATAGGTTACACTAGGAATTCTTTAGCTGTGGAAGGAGATAGGGGTTACTCAATGGAAGGGTCTTGGCTCCTCGCCCTGGGACCCAGGGAAGAATGAAGAGTTTGCCCTAAATGTGAGGGCCATGGGGTGGGCAGGGAGTGGGGTGCCAGGACCCAGCCGCCTCTGCTCCACTGCTCTCTGCCAGGGGCTGATGCCCGCTGGGGTTTCTTCTCTGGATGCTTGTTTTAAGGAGAAGTCTGGCAGAGGCAGTGGGTGTGGGCCTTGCTGACCTGCTGTGGTCATTTGAATAGTGTCCACCCCCCCCAATTCATGCCCACCCAGAACCTCAGAGAGTGACCTTATTTGGAAATGGGGTCCTTGCAGGTGTAATGAGCTGAGTCAAGGCGAGGTGGCACTGGAGTGGGGTGGGCGTAAGTCCAGGGACTGGTGGGCCTCGTGAGCAGAGGAGTGGAGACAGAAGCACACAGGGGACCGAAATAGTTCAGGGGACCAAGACAGTTCGGAGTGACAGTCTCAAGCCGAGGGACACCAAGGCTTGCCAGCAGCCGCCCGAAGCTGGAAGAGACGAAGGAGGGGAGAAAGGACCCTCCCCGGAGCGGAGGGAGACAGCCTGTCTCTGTCCACACCTTGCTTTTGGCCTCTGGCTTCTGAACGGATAAACCTCCCAGCCAGTGGTATTTGTGAAGGCAGCCGGAGGAAGAGAGCACAGCAGGCTGTTCTTCCAGGGACTCGTGTGTCTGAAAGCCTAAAAAACCCGCGTTCTGGTAGCGGTTGGGAGCAGGGTGCCCCCTTATCTCTGCCTCACCGGTTTCCGCTCAGACAAGGTGTCCCGCGGTGCGACAGACATTCGGGCGGAGGTTGGCATCGGCCCGCGTTCCACGCAGGATGTCAATCTTGCATCGTGGTGGCTCTTTTCCTTTATGAGTGGCGTGTGCTCCAGCGATAAGGGAAGGGGAGGAAGTGTGTGTGTGGGGGAGGGGGGTGGCTCAGCACCGAGGAAAGTGACAGAGTCACTCCCAGAAACAGTGACTCAGGGATGTTGGGGTGGGCGTCTCCCCGATGGCCCAGGACCTCTGCAGCTGTCACAGCTCAGCCTCTCATTCTGTGACCTTGAGCAGGACATGCTCTGTCCCACCTCAGTTATCCCAGCCAAGGAATGGGTCAATGGCACACACAGACGCACATCCTGGGCAAGGCCGCTGGGGACACAGTGAGTGAGTGCAGGTGTGAGGCTGCTGTCTCCCCTGTCGGGGCTCTCAGATGGTAGCTGCCCGTGTCTCTGTGTGGCGCTGGGGTTTCCTTGGCAATGGATGCTGCTGTTTGGCAAATTCCCACAGCCAACAGCCCACCTGTGGACTTAAGTCAGGTGTCACTGTATCTGTTCTCATCTCTCCAGGTTTGTTTTTTCCAGAACAGGAGAATCCGTGCCACCTCTGTCTCCCCACCGTCATGCAGACTGCTCTGCAGGACTCACGCACACACGTACCCCATGCTGTGGTGACGTGAATAGGGAGGCGAATGCGTGTGACCCTCAGCCGCACAAGTCAAGCTAACCTTTCACCCTGGGTTCTGGGAAGGCTTCCAGTGTTTCTCCAGCTTCGAGCTTTTAGAAAATGCCTCCTTCCTCCATAAGGTCCCCTCTCCCGACAAGAGGGCTATGAGTGAAACGGTGGAAGGATAGCGTATTCTCCCAGCCTGGCCTTGAGAGCGGCTGAGACACCGAAGGCCGATGTCCAGACATTCTGATTCCACACACTTGAGACTCCCGGGCTGGGGTCTGAAGCTCTCCCTCCCTCTGGGGACCCCTTTCTCGGAAGCTGGGGACTTGCTGACCATGTCATTGGCTCCCTGAAGGACGGCTGCCTTCTTTGATGTCGGGGTACAAAGTGAGTTGCTCGAGGCCACAGAGTCACTGAGATGGAATGTCTGTAAAAGAGGTGACGTGCGCAAGCACCTGCCGCCCACGCTCAGGTCTCGATGCGCGCTCACTCAGTGACTCCGTAGGACCTCCTGGCATGCAGGTGACACCCCCAGTTTACATAGGAGGGAACTGGGGCAGGGAGAGGAAGATATAAGGAGTCAGACAGTGGGGTTCCAGAGCCCCGGGTCTTAATACGACACCCCACTGCCTCCCAAACCCGAAGTCAAGCTGCCTGGTGCTGGCCACAGCAGAGACCCCTGACCTGGGGCAGCGACTTGTCCTCCCGAGACTCAGTGCGTTCTTCTGTAAAATGGGCCTCTGGCAGACACCTCGTCTGCTGCTGTAGGGACTAAGTGCGTGAAAGGTGTGAAGTGCCTTTCAGATGTTTTCCCAAGAAGCTTCAGCTATTCCTCTTTGGTCTAGACTGGAAATGCCGCCTCAACGTCCCTGCTCCCTGGCCCGTCCATCCTCCCTCCGCAGCTGCTACTGCTAATCAGATACTACTTGTCAGACACCGTCTCAGCAATTCCTTCAGGAAGCTATCCACCCATCTTCTCACCTGGGCACCAGAACCTTCCCCCATGGTTACTGGTTAGTCAGTGGGCCTTTATCCCTGGTGGACCACCTGTGGGGTCCTCAGAACTGCCCTGACCTCATGCACCTGGTCAGGCTGGGCCATCAGATGCGGTGTCTGTGACCAGGCTCTTAGCATTGGAAACCAGGTGTCCTGGCCTCTGGGCTGAGCTCAAGGGTTGCAGGGGACACCCTCCCTGCTCTGCCCTACTCTCCAGAGTCCTGGCTCCCAGCACCTGCTTGGGTCTCCTCTACTCTTCTGACCGCAGGCTCAGCCTGGCGGGGGTGGGGCAGGCCTCTCCCTTGGTCTGATGCCTGGTGAGTGGGGTCAGCGGGAGGTGAAGGCCCTCCCGGACAGCAGCCTGAGTTTCGGGTGATGATTATCAGCTGATATAATTACAGGCCAGAGAAGCCATTCCTGTGGCCTGGTTTGGGCCACAGGCTCCCCCAGAAATCCTCTTCCTAGTGGAGGAATTTTGACAACGCGAGAGCATCCATTTCCTCTCTGCATCCCATTCCCATTTCCCGGGGGCCTGGAAAGAAACGCTGGCCCTAACCAATGTATGCTGTGTGTCGCTTGGAAATCCCTAAATCCGGTGGAGTCACCCAGAGGCGGGCGTGACGTGCACTCTGCGATGGACAGGAAGGCAAATCAGGCTGCCACCACCTTGTCCCCAAGGCCTTGGCTTTGACCAGGGATATGCGCACATACGCTCAGGTCCACACACAGATACACAGCGTAATGTTGTATCAGTTCTGCCTCTGTGGCAAAAATTTACTGCAGACTTCGTGGCTTAAAGCAGCACAGACTTGTTCCCTTACGGTTCTGGCAGTTGGAAGCCCAACACAGGCCTCGCTGGTCGAAAACCGAGGGTCTGCAGGCTGCCTTCTTTCCTGAGGGTCATCTGCTCGGGTTTCCCAGCTCCCTGCGGCCCATTGGCTGGAGGCCCTGCCCCCATCTCTGACCTTTCTTCCCCACTAAGTCCCTCTGGGACCACCACTGGGGAAGGGTCCCTGCTGAAGCAGACTGTCTGGCGGGGGTCCAGGCTCCAGGCCCAGAGCCAGTCTTTCTAGAACAATCAGTGAGGAATCTTCAATCTTTGGTTCTCTTAGCCAGGAGACACATATTGATGCTATTCATCACCAGAAAATTTTTGGAAAAATCCCCTGGCTGTTTAAATGGATTAAAAACATTTAAAAAGTGAACATTGTGGTGTGGGATGTGGTTGGTGGGGCGGGGGGCGTTCACGCGGGGCCACACGGGAACCCTCTGTCCTTGTTTTCCACTCAATTTCACTCTAAAAAATAAAGTCTTTTAAGAAGCGGAGGACATGTAAAAGGGAAATCTCCCACTACTTCAGCACCAAAAATATAGAAATTGCATCACTAATTAAGTGGTGGCATCAAACAGATCTTTGGAGAGATACTGCTTTAGCAAACAAGGCTTTATCTTCAAAGCCAGATGAATATTTACTGTTCAGCTGTAAGTGGGAGATACACAGACGTCTTTGCTGATGGAGTGAACTCTGCAATCGCCGGCCCCCGTGACCGTCTGCTTGTGTATATCCGTGTGGACGCACTCATCCGTGCACACATGCTGGGTGTACTACTGGAGGAACCGGGAGTCCCGTGTGCTTCGAGTCAACACGTACTCAGTCACCAACCGTGTTTTCTGGCTGCGAAACTCACTCCCCGGCTCCTTAACTACAAGAGTTTCTTTGTCCTTGGTGAGCATCCCTCCTCCCGCGGCTGCCCCCACAATCCCTACAGCGGCTCAGGGCCCCAGGTCTCTCTGTATTCGAAGCCTCACCAAGTTCTGACTCTCTGTAGCTCCTGCCATAGAGCCCAGTTCTTTCCTGAAATACTCTTGGCTTCTGGGACACCATTTTTTCCTTCATCTCCTTTTTCTTCCTCTAATGTGTTTTTCAGAGAGGCTGGTCCACTGAAAAGGGGTCACGTGAGGAGAACTTAGTAAAGGGACAATTTGCCAAGCTGGGGGCTGGGTTTGGGAGGTGCAGCACCCCAGGACCAGCGATAGTGGGGAGCCCTTACTAATCTCGGTCTGAAGGATGAAAGGGAAGGAGCAGTTACCATCCGCAGAACCTGGAGAGAAAACTCCCCTCCTCCCTTCTGTGCTCCCTGCTTCACCACCCCGAAGAGGCGGGCAGACAGGGCCACCGAGGCACTCCACTCACCAGTGTCCCGGGCCGAGAGCAGAGTGCAAAACCTTGGAGTGACTCTGCAGGGACAAAGAGAAGGCTCCCAGCCGCCACCACCCATGTTATGGGTTGGATTGTGCCCTCCCACCCCCTGCCAAAATTATACATTAAAGTTCTAACCCCCAGCACCTCAGAATGTGACTTGATTTTATAGACAGGTTTTTAAAGATGCAATTAAGTTAAAGTGAGGTCATTAGAGTGGGCTCTAATCCATTCTGACTGGCGTCCCAATAAGAAGAGATTAGGGCACAGATCACCTATGGGGACGCAGGGAGAAGGCAGCCATCGACCATGAAACCAACCCTGCCAAACCTTGGTCTCAGATCGCTGGCCCTCGGGACCGTGAGACGACGCTTGTCTGCTGTTTGAGCCACCTGGCCGGTGGTTTCTCGTGTGGCGGCCTGAGCTGATTAAGACGATACCTCAATCGGCAACCACTCGAACACTTTCTTCCTCACTTGATTTTTCTCTTTTGCATTTATTACCCTCTGGTGTGCCATGTTTTACCCATCTTGTCCCTTGCTGTCCCAAAGTCCCCTTCCTCCTCATGTCAACTCCATAAGGTGGGGTCTGTCTTGTTCACTGCTGGAGCCCCATGACCGGATCAGCACCCGATACATAGAAGGTGCTCCGTTGCGGCCAGCGTTGGTTGAATGAAGCTTTTCCACATCCCTCGTTCCTAGTGATCTTTTCTGGTTTCTTCTTCTCAGCTCACCTCTCACCCCAGATACTTCCAACTGCACTCACTCGTCTTGACCGCTCCAGACACACTCCTCTTCCTCCTTGCTCCTCACTGTGAGGAGTGCGTAGCTCTGCCAGCCAACAGTGTCGGGGTCCAGGGACTCCAGAGCCATCCTGGCCTCTTCCTCCTCCTCATCCTCTCCTTGCCATCCCGCACAGTCTGTGTTGATCCACCTGACCCTCTGCTCCACGCCGTCACGGCCTTGCTCTCAGCACACGTGGGGATACTCCCGGCTCCCTCCTCTGAGCCAGTCTGGGCTGAAGCCGGGTGCTCAGGTGAGGGAGCTGGATGGGAACTCTTTGTCACTCCCCCTGTGCCAGCTGAGGGTGAGGCAGTCCCAGAGAGGTGAGGGGGACTGCTGTCTGAGTGACCTGGAGACTAAAGGGTGTATTGAGTCAGACTAAGATGCACAGTGAGGTGTGTCTGTGTGTGTGTGTGTGTCAGAGAGAGAGAGAGAGAGAGAATGCCTGAACTAATGAACACACATAGTTGGTGGAATAAAATGAAAAGGCTCTTTGAAAAGGTGACAGGCCTACCCAGACCCAAGGCATGTTGTGGACGGCTGGATCAGAGGACTTTTTCTGGGCAGTTGGAGCCTGTAGCTGTCTGGACAGGACCTGGGGACAAGTCGGGGCCAAGATCTCACAATCAGAGACGATGTCGAAGAGAAGGAATGTGTACAAAGGCAGGCTGCTGGGGATTACTTGCTCACGAGAATATCTTGTTTCATTTGTTAGGAACTTTGGAAAAGGAAATAAGGAGAAAAAAAATGGAGAATGTACTGCATTTCAGAACTTAGGATGTCAATAATAGATTGCACAACCTCTGAAGCTTATTATGAAGGTTCAGTGTTATGTGAATTGAAGTACACCAATTCTAATGCCTGACTTCATTCATTCATTTGATTATTTAGCAAATATATGTTGGATGTTTATGATTGATTGATTCATTGATTCAGCCAATCAAAAGAGAATTGTCACCCTCTCGCTATGTACACATGTTGTGCTATTTTTGCTAGAATACTTCACACTTTTGTGGGATAGTTTTATTCTAGAAAGATTTTTCATCTCTTCAGCATTTCAGAAGAACTCCAAATAACCCTTGGCATTTTATTTCAATACATTTACATCATTTGACTTAAAAAAGATCCTTAAAGCTCACCACGGTGCGATGTCAAAGAATGCCGCTGCCGATGTAAATGCAAAAGAGGTGACATGCCAGTGCAAGAGTCTGTAAGCTGAGTCCCCCCCCTGCTCGGAAGGCCCACTGTGGAAGGAGGGAGTAGATGTGAATTCTTAAAATACTGGGGACATGCACGTTCAAGGGCAGCTTGGAAATTATCTTTTCCTTTTAATTTTTCCTTTTCCTCCTTTTGTTTGGAGAGCTTCATGTTATCCTTGCTGACTTCCCCAGTCTCTGGGATGAATTGCCCCTACGACCGAGGCTTTAATGGCAGCTAAGGACCCTAGCAACATGGTATATTTTCTCCTCTCCAAAAGCCATCTAGACTCTTCCTATGCAGTGGATAGGAGTGTGCTGTCACTTGCCTCTCAGGCGGAAGCTTGTCTTCGCCACAGGCTGCGGGCTGCAGTCTTGTGACACCAGCCTGGCCGTCCTATGACAAAGGTGCCGTGGGTGTCGATGCGTCTTTCCTTCGGAGCGCTGGGCTGGTGCTCTGATGGTAGCGGTATCAGTCTGCCACAGCAGCCGTAAGAAAACACCACAGACCAGGAATTCGCGTTTTCACAGTCTGGAGGCCAGAAGTTCACTATCAAGGTGTCGGCACTTTGGTTCCTCTGAGAGTCCTCTCCTCGGTGTAGATGGCCGCCTTCTCCTTGTGTCCTCAACGGTCTCTTCTGTGTGGGCCCCGATTCTTGCTACCTCTGTGTCCAAATTTCCCCGGCCTATAAGGACATCAGCCAGACTGGACAAGGGCCCACCCTAATGACCTCATTTTACCGTAGTCACCTCTTTAAACCCCCTGTCCCGAATAGTCACATTTTGAGGTGCTGGGTGAGGGCTTCAGCACCGAAACTTGGGGAGGGGCACCATTCGGCCCACAGCAGTGGTGAAGGCACCCACGATTGTGTAATGTGTGCGCAGTTCTCTAGGACGTGCACGTCACCCACAACACTCTACAACTCCGCTGTGATTACTGCGAGCCTTCTGCTCTCCTGGTCTTGATTGTTCTCTTTGTTCCCGTGGGGTTTCCTAACCCCGGTCCCTCTATGGCCACAGGAGGCAAGTGCCCAGGAGGTGTCAGACAATTCCATGCAGTCTGTCACTTCTAGGTTGATGGGGACGCTTGGGGCACAATGACTGGCTGCTGAAAAGGGGGCTTCACGTAAAGTCCTGTTTATTTGGTTTAACTTCCATTTTCGATGCTGTCAGCACCTGTGAGGCGGTCCCCACAAGATGCGCCCGACTTAGTGAGGCAGTGGGACTTGCAGCACTGGGGCCCCTCGGTTGGGCCCTTTGAGGGGGCCATGGCGACTGAGCCACCTCGGGTCTTATCTTCATTGAACCGACCAGGACAGAGTTAGCAGCAGATGGTGGACAGAGGGGCTGTGTTGCCTCAGTCTCCTCAAGGGGCCCTCTGAGTCCCCCACCTGATCTCCCCACTCTCAGGACCATGCTGAGTCTATCCCCACGCCACGATCGTTTCCAATCGTTTCCAAAGAACATAGCAGCCCACGGTCCCACTCTCTTGTGTCCAAGAAACGGAGCTGGAACAGCTCGTCCTAACCCCTCCAGTGCTGGCCCCGTGCGAGTCTGATAAAGAGACCTTTATAGACACTAATTAAGGCCGAGGACCGCAGGCCATATTTATATGCATGTCTTCTGTGCTCTGGTTAATGTCCTCGGAGAAACCCCGTAACAACGAACGTTTATATGGTCCCATTAATCTTCAAAGCGTTTCGCTGACTTCAGTCCATCGCAATGACCCCCTTGTTCAGGTAATAATAAGCCTTTTTGGCCTTGTAGTCTTTTCCCTTCCACATTTTTGTAGATGGAAGAAAAAACAAACACACAGAAATGAAATGCCCCGAACAAGCCCCCTCACCAGCGTCGGGGTTGGGTTTGGCTGGGCAGCGTTCCAGCCTGCGGTCCCCGTCCTGGGCAACCTGCCCCTCCCCACACAGTGTGCTCTGCCGTGGAGAAGCTCAAAGCCACATTTGATTCCCGAAGACTTTGACTAACTCCGAACAAGCTGCTTTTCATTAAACACACACACGTGTGCACAAGCACAGTCGTACACTCTTCCAAGAGTAAGAGTGCCCATTCTCTCAAGCTGGCGAGGGGGTTCTGTGTGGGGAGCTGGGCGTGGGTGGAATTCTCTGAACAGCCCTATTTTGGTGACTCGGGGTTTACTGGCCATGGGGTTAGGTGTGTGTCCACTCGGCAGCGCTCAGGGGAAGGAAGTGGCCTGGCTGGCCTGGGTTGGGGTCTGGTGAACACACTGTGTGTGCTCAGCACCCTTCCTCCAGATTCCAGAAGTGCAGCCCCCACCAGCAGCTTTGCACGTTTGCACACAGAACCCCGAGACTTTGGGGGAACCTGGGAGGAGTGTGGGCTCTGCTCTCTGTGGCAGGGATTCCTCCTGCACGGAGCAATTGTGCGGCTCCTGTCTTCCTCTTGCAGGGAGCCTGCCAAACCCATAACTCCCGACAGATCAGGAAGGTCCAGGAACTAGTGGCTTAAGCTTTTCTGTGGCTTTGGATCTAATGCTGGGGGAGAAGGTAAGAATAATGAGCCAAAAAGCCCTGTTAGGTGCAGCAAGGAGGGCAGGTGACTGACAGCAGCTTTTTGTGCCCGTCTGCTCCACAGAAATGCCTCTGAGACAGGACTGGATGCCGAGGCATTGGCGAGGCCCCTGAACCCGGTCCGATGCCCCTCCCTCTGAGTATCCGTGTGGGGACTTTTCGGAGCAGGACAGGAGAGGGGCATGGGGTCTTCCTGTAAACAAACGAGCAAACAAATGAATCCCCTGCTCACTTTCTTGCAGCTCTGTTCTGAGATGGTGCCAGTCTGGCCAGACTGGCAGTCGCAGACACGGTCACGCCAGCACGCGGCTCCGTTAAAGGGGGTAATTTCCTCGGTTGTTCAGTAGTGTGCTTGGCCCAGGCTCATGGAGAGGTGTGAATAGGAAATTTGTAATTGAGAAAAACAATCTTTCACGTGTACTTGGCACTTTAATCTGCCCTCCTCCTTCTTTTTAAACAGTGGGCCCGCAATCCTGAGAGGGAGGAGATGGTCGGAGACGGTGTCAGTGACCAGAGCTACAGGCTTAGCTCAGGTCCTCTCCAATTCTGCAGGGCGGGGAGTGGGGGGCAGGACTCCAGGGAAGTCCCCCCGCCAGGACTCCGGAGGTGGGACCAGGACCAGCAGAAGGACACTGTTTTCTCATCTCCAAGGATATCCACTTCACTGAGAGCAAGACAAACCCGCTCACCTGGTGGACAGATTTCACTGTGCATCGCTGCCTACCTGTCCTGATTTGCTGATCTTCAAGCACCTGCCCAAGCCCCCCTGGCTGCCTCTTCCACCAGGAGGCAGCTGTCCTCTGTTTCCATGGTCTCAGGTGGTTTTCTTTGGGCTTTGGGACATTCCTGCCAAAAGTCAGAACCAATGAGAAGCTTCCCTGTGACCAGGGAGTGGGTAAGAGTCATCTGATTCGAACCACCAGTGATAGCAGGCAGCAAACAAAGCAGCTGCTGGCCAGCGGGGAGTGGGCGGCACCTCTCCAGGACAGTCAGGGTTGGTTTTCTGCAGGGAGACACAGCTGCGGAGCAGTGGCGACGGGTGTGGCCTACGAAGGGACCGATAGATGGAAAGTCAGGAAGAGACCAAAACTGCCCTGGAAGTTAGCAATCCGATTCTAAGTCTGTGGTTCTAGAAAAGCGTATGCTTTCTCATTGTTAAAAAGCCTTGTTTTTAACGGGACACTTCCGTTCTCATTTTTAAGATGGGACAACAGTGGGGCAGGAGCCAGGCGTGTATGTGAAGGGTCCGAATCCAAAGCAGAGCTGCGGTCAGACCTGGACCTCAGGCTCCTGGTGGCCACTGCGGTGGGTTGACGACCGGATCCCTAGTGTGTCCCGAGGAACACTGGTGACTGGGCTGGTGGAGGGGGCAGGGTGCAGAGGGCAAGGGGAGGGTGAGCAGGCAGCTGGCTCCTCACCAGCCCAAGGACAGGCACGGATTCGGGCTTGAGGTTACGGAGCTGCCGAGAAAACATCTCCGGCTGCATTCACTGCCCAGGAAGGAGAGTAGGGGCCCCCAGACCAGGAGGGTCATCCTGGTCAGCTGTGGCCCAGAAGCAAGGGTCTGAGGAGGAGCGTTGCCTTGGCAAACCCTTCGAGGGAGTTGTCAGAACGATTTGAAAATGAAAAGCACTTTGAAAACCATGCATGTGTTATCCTGAAAGAGTTTAATGCAAAACAAGAAACATCCATGTGAACTGTTTAGTTTGGGAATGATTTGCTACACATTTTAAATTCCATGTGCGTCCCTTTGCCCCTCCTCATATCTTATAGTGCCTCACCACGATGGGGGTTCAACCAGAAGCCCCCAGCTTACAGGGAAGGTGGGGAGGGGACAGGACAGAGGAGGGGAATGATCTTATGACATATGTCAAAGATTGTCACGTGATGGGGGGAAGGCTGTCACATAAAATACAGGACACCCAGTTACATTTAAATTTCTCAATTTCTATAGTATAAGTATGGGATATTGCTTGGGATATACTTATACTAAAATTTTTTGCTTGGGATATACTTATACTAAATATTGCTTGGGATATACTTATACTAAATTTTTTTTTTTATTGTGGTTCAAGTACAGTTGTCTCCGTTTTACCCCCCAGAAGGAACCTACCCTGCCGGCACCTTGAGTCTGGACTTCTGGTGTCCAGACTGTGAGACAGTACGTTTCTGCTGTTTAAGTTGCCTAGTTTGTGTTCCTTTGTTACAGCGACACCAGGAAACTAACAGAGTGACTTTCCCTTGATGGCAGACAAAAGGACCAAGAGTTCTCTGCAAGTAATTCCAAGTTCTGAGTTCAAGGCCAAGGTTATTCCAACACCCAGTGGGGTGCACTGTGTAAAATTACGTGCACAGAGAAGGTTCCCCAGGATCAGCAAGCCCAGACCTCACAGTGCGGAGAGCTATTTCCCACGCCCCCCGCAGGCTCAGTGGCACCAGGAAGACAGTGTCAGATATGGCTAACTTATGTGTGTGCGTGAGTGTGTTTAGATGGCCTGCGTTAGGCTATGTATGTGCCCTGCGTGATGCCTTCCCTCGCGGGGTCATACTCAAGTAATCTTTTGATCGTCATTATGAGGTCTCAAATTAAAATAATTGCTTAAGATACTGTCAGCAAGGTGACTGGATCAGAGGAGTCAGCTGCCAATGGCAGTGTAACATCCAGGCAAGAGGACACCTCTGCCCTCTTAGAAAATGTGGCTTTCACATCCATGCCTCCTGCTGGGGGGTAGGGGGCGTGTTCCACGTCACCCCACAACTCCACCAGTTGTTGTATGTTCTGAAAATGCAAAGTGATTTTAATGTGATCTGATTGCATACAAATTTTAAAAAGGTGTGTTATCCATTGCTTAGGATAATGCACTATGTCTATCATGGATGATCAATGAACTATTCCATTCAGCTTGTCCACAAGCAGCAGAGGGGATGAATGGGAGGTCAAGGTTCTTAAGTCAGACAGCACCTATTTATTCACTGCCTACTATGTGCAAATCCTAGGTGTCACCAGGCTTAGGTGTACCAGGTATATGGGTATCTGTACATTTAGTGTCTTGGGGATTTGAGGTGACATTTATACTAGGCTTGATTACTTTGACGTGGGTGGCAAAAAGGGTTAGGTTTCTGCTGCCAGACCTTTGCTTCTAGCCTGGGGTTGGACATCCTCTACCCTTTCCTCTGTCAGGTGTCACCTCGAAGGAGACTCTTCTCTAAAGTCAGGCTACTTGTCTTAGGTTTTATCCACATGGCTTTTGATTCTTGCCCCATTGATTCTGCTCCTCCACTGTCTTTGGCTTTGGTGCCCTTTCTTTTTCCTATTTTTCTCTTCCAACTATGCCCATCATTTCTTTTAAGAGTTCGCCTTTTCCAGGAAGCCTTCCTGGAATTACTCCTTTCTTTGTCTTCCATCTCCGTCAGAATATGTGTGTCTGATTTCACCAAAAGCCTTGATTGTCTCTATTTCCCAGTCCTCAGTTTCACTCTCTGCTCACGGGCCTGCTCCTCCCTCCGCCCCCTCCACATGTGAGCAGGCACGCGACACTGTCTTTGTCTAGTAACACGTGATGCGAATCCACCCTTGCTCTTTCAAAATAAGCTTTGTGACGTTCATGTGTGTTATGAGAAGATTAACAGAGGAAAAATGACAAAGCCGCCCAAAGTAGTCATACTTCTGGTGGCAGGGGCTTTACCCCACCCCCCATAATTTGATGACCTGTGACACAGCGAGCTAACTGCCCGCCCGCCCACCAGGAGACTCCAGTGCTCTCTGCGAACACCCAGGTCTCCCCACCGCAGGGCAGATGTCGGGGCTGTCTTCCCACACAAACATCTGCCCTGCTGCTCCGAGTCAGTCACGAGACTGGCAAGTGAGGGGTTCCTGGGCGAGGTGGGGAGCCCGTTGGGGGTCTGAGCACCAGGCCTGGCCTCTCCCCCTGTGGGCACCGTCTTCCGTGACTGGCAGAGCCTCCGCGGCTGTGTTTACAAACAAGGCCCCCGAGACTGCTGCTCACTCATCCCACTGGCCTTGCGCTAAGCTGGGCCCGAGAACTGAATGTCTCTTGATGTTGACATAAATACACTGAGGGATTTTTATTTGGGGTATCCACAGCTTTTTTTTGTTCTTTCCTGGAACAGATGAGCAAATGGCAGTGAGAATCAAGAGAATGTCACACAGGTAGGGAACACCTGGATCTACTCATAAATGTCTTTAGGGGTTTACAAGGAAATGTGGGGTCCTGATCCAGCCGCCCCCCCCCTCCTCCAAGAACTTGCTCTGTGGCCCAGCAGGAGGCCTGCCCCAGCCAGAGACTGTGGCTGCAGCCTGCGGTGGTGGGTGACTTTTTTTAACGCGCCTAATAATTTGCAGATGTTGGCAGTAACCAGCAAAGCCAGAAGAAAACTCCAAATGCCAAACCACAAAAATATATCATTTTTACTGTCTGATTCCTGGAAATGAGACAGCATCGGAGTAGAACAATTCACAAAGATAAATATGCTGGTTCCCTTCGGGCTGCTGAGCGCGCTGGCTACGTACCAGCCATGGTGCTCACTGAGTCGGCGAACCATCTGGTTGTTTCTGGCTAGAAGGCAGGTCACCTGTCTTCTTCACGTGACACAGCATCTTTGAAAAGTTCTAGCTGCCTGGAGCTTGTCCTGAGAGAGGCCGCGCTGCCCTTACTCCTAATCTTTAAACCAGCAGGCCCCAGGTGAAGCTAAACCGGTCCCTTCTCAGAATAAGGACTTCAGATGAATGGACTAAATCACGCAGGATTACAAAGGAGGCCATTATGCTGAACCACAGTTAACAATGCATTACAAAAACCAGAGCTGGGCTCTGGTAATTCCAGGGCTTCTTTATTAACACGTGAAAAATAAGACTGAGTCTAATAAGTAGCATAATTCAAAGTAGAGCTACGCATGGAAGGTGTTTAAGACACTGGCCACAGCTGAAATGCAATATGAAAATAGCTGTGATTTCGACAATCACGGGTGCAGCTAACACCCTGGCTTTGTTGTCTGTGTTTCTAATGGAAGGAAATACTAATGTTCTGTTAGTGGTCATTGAAAATAAAAATGGATTTTTTTCCACCCAAGTCCACCGACTGCTGCACTTCTCACCCCGGTTAAGTTCCTGTGTTTTGTGCCCTGACGGGGTGGCTCCAGGCACAGGCTGAAGCTGCCGCAGCTGTCCTGTGTGCAGACTCCCACTTGGCCTTGGCAGTTCCAATGACCCTTGGCTCCTGCCATGTCTCAGTGCCGTCTTATCTTGTCTAAGTTCCCCTAGTTGAATTGGTCCTTATGATGAGACTAGAAATTTAACCCATTTCAAGGTGTCAAACCAAATGAAACATGTTGTTTCTTTCTCTATGAGCCTAAACCCACAGCCTAAACCCACTCCATTCTGAATGGTTTTTCCAAAGAAGCAAGACACCAAGTAACGAAGACTGGTGTTCGGCAAGGCAAGCTAATGGCCCCGTATGCATTTCCTGTGGCTGCCATAACCAGGCACCACAAGCAAGTGGCTTAAAACAACAGGAATTTATTCCCCACCGTCGGAGGCCGGAAGTCCCAGACTCGGGGCTTGGCAGGGTCAGGTCTCTCCGAAGCCTCTAGGCGAGGACCCTTCCTGCCTCTTCTAGTGCTGGTGGCTCCAGGGACCCCAGTTTTGTGGCCATATCACTTTAATCTTTGCCTCCGTCTTCATGTCGCTTCTGTGTATGTTGTTCTGAGGACATAATTCAACTCACTAAAACACCGAGTGAGGAAAAAATCGAAAGGAGTGACGGCATGTGGAAACCAGGATGGAGGAGAAACCGGAGCTCTCCTCTTCCAGCCGCGCTTTCTGGAACCTACACTGTGCCAGACACGGAGTTTGGGGCCTCCCTTGAGGTGTCTCTCTCAGTCGTCACAACCACACGGTGAGTTAGGGCTGCTGTATTCCCATTTTACAGATGAGCAAATTGAGGCTCGGAGAGGTTGCGTTTCACTTGCTCTCGTTTACAAACCAGTGCTGGTTGGGGGTTTCTTGATCTGTTTTTTATCACAGTGCTAGTGAAAACAGTAGAAAATGGAGGCGGACGGTTCTTGCTGACATACCACCACAGCTTGAGCAGGGTTTGCTGGGGGGAGGCGGCAGCTGGTGCTGGGAGGACGGGGGAGGGAGGAGGGACCTGACTGTGACCTATACTTGGAGGCAGGTAGCTTAGTGGGCTCCGCCCATGGTGCTTAGTGCTTTAGGCCAGGGTGGGGATTTTATGGCCATTGTCTTTTGTGGGCCACAGGTCCATGCCTCAGAGGCCTTGGTAATCCTTGGTATAGACCAGGATCTAAAACAGCAGGGGAAACTGAGGATGCGTGGGAGCAAGGCCCACGGGCAAGCACACGAATCACAGAATGGAAGGGCTGCTGGTGTCCAGAGGAGCTGCTGGCCGGGGGTGGAGTGGGGGTACCCCAGAGCCAGGAGGCACTATGAGCTTCCGGGGCCTGTGGGCGCTTTCCTCCTGCTTTCCTGTCTGAGCTCCTTTTTGAGCCCCGGGGTGGCCTTTCTCACTGAGAAGCTGCTGCTTTCGACTCATATCTTGCTATAAGCCAAACTGCAACGCTGGCAGTTTCTTAGGGGAGCACTGATCTGGGGTCCCACCACTCCTCTGAAGGGCTGGGGACTTTAAGTGCCTGGGGACATCTTTCCTGCCTGTCATCCCACTTGTTTATGAAAGGGCAGCTGTCATGCCTCTTTTGCACAAACCTGAGGATGTGCCTGGGGCTACTCAGCAGTCCTTGGTTTCTGTACCTGGGCAGGCGTGGCTGGGATGGTGGAGACCTGGTGTCTTCACATGGCTCCCTGTGACCTCCCCTCCCAGCCCCACCGGCCCTGGCAAGGAAGGCTCCAGGGAGGGGGAGACAGCAATGAACCAAACGAGGGTTTGCCTAAATGCCAACAAGTGCTCCAGGGGTGGAGGCGCAGATGAATGGGGTAGGAGCCCTGCACCTACACCAGCCCCCCAGGTCAGCTGGGGTCAGCAGGCCAAATCCACAAACAGCCTGGTAGGAGAGAAAGGGGGACTTTCAGCTGTGTGATCCTTAGTCATGGGGCGCCTGCCATCACCCAGACACGGGTTCGCATGGATGATGGGGAGAGGTGTTCCTCTGGGCCCTCGGACAAGGCCTGTGTATCTTTCCCCATCCTTGTGCTATATCCGGTGTGGCTCCTTGTGCTGGGCGCCTAGCTGGACCTGCACCCAGCGCCCCAGCAGGAGGAGCTGCCCCAGGCAGGTGCCCTGGTGCCCATGCGTTTGCAGAGAGGTTCTGCCTAGCCCACCAGGAACCAGTGGGGCTGAATTCTTCTTTAATTGTCTTTCTATCCTTCCTCCATGGCTTTATTAACTTAGGGACCTGCCAATGCGCCCCAGGTTTGCTGGGCGGTGGGAGTGGAGGTGGTGGGGAGGTTGGAGGGATGAGGCCTCTTGCAGGCTGAAAAGGCTTTTCCTAGGAAGTAGAATATTTCTCTTCACGATGGCTGAATGGCAAAGTTAAGGGCACACGGCCACCATTAGCTGGAGGAATGTGGTGTGCAGGGACACGCAGGAAGGGCTCAAGAGCTGGTGGAACAGGTTGGCGGGAGACCACCTGAGCTGGCTGCACCTGGGGGTGGGAGGCGGCACTGTGGGAAGGGGCCTGATGGAGGCCACCTTGGAGTTATGAAATGCAGTTCCGAAGAGATCATGATACCACAATGCTGCCTACATTTATTTCAGGAGCTTGTGAACCTGCCCACTCACTGGGATGGAGGCTGTGGGGTCAGCTCTTCTCACTGTGGATGTAAGTGCGAGGTCTTTCCCCGCCAAGAAATGCTGCCATCAGTTACACATGTGGTCTTGCCCGTGGTCTTCTTGTCCGTGGTGCACTTGGTTTGGGGCCAGTGGATTTGTTGGTAGCTGGGGTGCCTCCATCTCTAGAAGAGGTCAAGGAAGTATCAGGTGGCCCTGGGAAAGGTGACTGTAACCCCTGGGTACCACGTCCCCCAGAGGGGCCCCCACCAGGGGAGTAGTCATGCAGCTTGATGAAGTCAAGGCTGGTTCTCAATGTCATGTCCACTAGATTCATTCAGGAGCCTGGGGAAAATGCAGGTTCTTGGCCCAGGGCCAGGGATTTTGGTGCGTCTTTCTCATGAGCAGCCCAGGGGACGTCAGGTTGAAGAACCCTGGGTCCAGAGGGCCAGCTTTTTCCCTGCAAAATGACCTGAGAGAGGACACGTGGATGGCCTATGCTTTTGACCCAAAATGTCCATATTACCATTTGTATAAAAACAGGACGTGTCCTGATACCTGTTCTATGTAGACGTCGATTGAGGGCTAAAGGAAATGCAAAGGGCTAAGTCTGAGCCAGTGCCTCTGCTACTAATCACTGCTTCGAGTTCCGTGCAAACATCTGTTTTCACTAAGATCCGTTCCCTTTGCCTCTAGCCATTAAACCGAAGCACAGTGGCCAAGACGGAACCCCCCCACGCCTGCCTTCCCAGAGCCGACCTTCCATGGAACGGGCCCATCCTCTGAAACACCCGTCATGGTGCTTTCTTTTCCGCACAGCTGAGCCCTCTCTTCAACCCAGGCCCCCACCCTGTCCTGAGCACTAATCCAAAGCGGCATGTGTCCTAGATGAAGTTAACAACAGTATAGGCAATGGAGAAGCCAAAGAACTTATATGTATGACCCATGGACATGAACTAAGGGGGTGATAGCTGGAGAGAAGAGGGGTGCTGGACGGAGGAGGGCGAAGGGAAAAAAATTGGGACACCTGTAATAGCATAATCAATAAAATATACTTAAAAAAAGAGAGAGAGGTTGTGTGCTGTGTTCCGTAGCCTGAAGATCAACCCCTTTTTTGGCCAATCCAAACATAACGCGAGTGCTGACCACCAGAAAGACCATGGCTGGGGTGGTGCCTTGACCTTGTGGTGGCTTCTCACCTGGGCCAGTCCTGACCAGCGCCTCCAAGCGCCCTCTGGCCCCCAGGCACCCTGCAGCCTAACTCTGGTAACTTGTGGTGTCGATGCCTCCAGGGTTGGGGCTGCTCGTACTTAATCGTAAAGCTGAAGCCCTGGTCCTCAGGGCTCCTCAGCTCTCAGTGTAGGCTGTGTACACGCAGGGCACAACACACCCTTGTCACTCTCGGTCCCCTGTGCACAGGATGTTCCTGGAGAGCTGACTCAGGTGCGGGTGGTCCTGCTGGTTTAGGGTCAGCCCCCTCCCTGGAGCATGAACTGTCCTACAGGGATTAGGAGCAGACCCCCGCCTTCCCGGGGTGCCTGGTAACCCCATCATCTGGGAGGCCCGGTGGGGTGGGCAGGGCTGGCCTCACACTTTCCCCACCCTCTCCTCTGAGTGTGGGCCCACCACTGACCAGGCCAGGAAACTCACAAATGCCTGGAGTCTGGGCCGCTGGTACCTCCTCTGAGCTGTTCTCTTGGCCCTTCCAGGCGTCTCCAGGCGTCTCCTTGCACACAAACTCACCTGCTCACTAACGTCTAGCTGAAAGGCCTCCTCCTCCTTCAAACCTCCTGCGCACACCTCTGAAGTCCTTCTGCACCACTGAAGGCCTGCCTTGTTTTCAGGATGGGTTTCCGTGGTGATTCTCCCTCTTCACCCATGGGAAGGGATTCCATGGAACTCTCTCACCTGCCTCCGGGTGTCTGGGTCAGAACCTGACCTGGGAAAACGCTCTGCTCCTGTGGTGTGGCCTCAGGCCCAGGACGCACGACGCCGTCGCAGGCAGCGGGGCTGGGTGCCGCGAGCAGGAGGAATACGGTCGCTGTGGTGGCCGTGAGTGCGTGACCCCGTGAGAAACAAAAACTGCACTCCACAGTGAGAACTGCCCAAATTACCAAGGCAACATAACAAAACGTGCTGCTAAGAGCTGCCACTTTCTGGATGTCCCCAGTACGCAAGGCAACCTGTATACATGATGTACTCCGACTCTCACAACAGCCCCGCGGCGTCCACTCCAGCATCAGCATCTCGGTCACCGTTGTCCTACCGCTGAGATGACAGGGTCTGGGAAGAGCGGATGACTGGCCTGAGGTCCCACAGCTCGCTAAGGTCAAGGCCAGCCTCTCAGCCCGGGCCCTTCCGCTGCCCAACCCCGCGCTTTCCCCACAGCCACTAAAACTGCACAGGAAAGGGGCCAGGTAAAGATGACAATGACCTTGACATCATCTTATTTTACCAAATGGTTTTCCATTCATTATGTCACCTGAAATAAAATGAAGGTTTTAGGAGTAATTTTTACACGTGTTTCAAAATCAATCGAATATTGTTTGCATCCTAGTTTCTGCCTGGCTGTGCATTCCAATCGCCTGCTGATCTGGTTAAAATCAGACTCTGATTCCTAGATCTGGGGGGTGGGCTCCGTTTCCAGGTGACTCCCATGGACCCCCAGATTTGGGACCTTGATTCGGGGTGTGATTTGGCCAGAAAAGTCGATATTACCAGGCTGATGCTTTGTTCTCAGGGGACTGTGGGCTGTGCGCCCCACGGTCCGTGGGGAGTTAGGACCCTTCTCGTCTCCCCGAAGGTCAGCGATGAGCCTGCTCCTTCCCACCATCACTTCTCTCTCTTCTCGAAGAACGAGGTTTCTGGTCTCACATGTCTCCAACCTATTAATACTTCCTCAGTCTCCCCTTCTCCAGGGCGGGAAAGTCATGTGGGGAAGGGCACTCAGAGCAGGAGTTGGGCACCCTGGACTTACAGCAGCTCTGAGGGACCCCGGTTTTGCACCCAGGCTCTAGTCCTCAAAGAAGCTGATTCTGGACACTGTTTCCTCTTGTGTAAATGATGCCCACGCCCACGCCATTTACTCACAGGGTCGCTTCGCACCAGAAAACCGTATGTCCTTTGAAAAATATGTGGTCTAATGCAATGGACAGTGGGACTGGGACAATGTGGCCGGGGACTGGCATGGCTGATGGCCGCTTTGCCTGAGACTGCTGCGTTCACACTAGCGCCACGTCTGCCCCGAGCCTTGGGGTCTCGGGCAAATCATTGCATCTCTGTGACTCTCAGTTTCCATTTCTATAGAGTAGAGGTCGTCATATACAAATGTGCATCCATACTATGAACATCGAAAGAGACTTCAATTGGGAGCTCTTTGCAAACTGGAAAAAATCATCACACCACAGTGGGTTTTATTATTGTTAAATGCAGGGGGTGTGAAATTACGAGGCGCCACTTCAGCTCTGGAATCTGGTATTTTGCCAAGAGTTGTCCTGCCCCCGTTAGACTCCTTCTCCCTCTGTCCCAAGAGACCCTGCCCCTCCCTTCCCCAGGCCCCAGGTACCTTTTCTGAAAAACAGAGGGACCCGAGTCTGGATTTCCGAGCCACCTCCCAGGGCTGACGGTCTATGATTTCAGGATTCTTAGGAATGTTTGGCCTGCTGGTCTTGGTTGGTTGTTTTCTTAAGAAGAAAGAAAGCCAGTCAACCTAAACACGAAATACAACCCAGCAGTGAATTACATGGACTGAAAAAAAAGCATCAGGCAGAATGGTTGTGTCTAATATCGAGCCCGCCAGCCTCGCCAGGGCCCGGTAACCGGAATCAGATGTCTGAACTTGATCTACACCTGCGGGTACAGTTACGGCTTTTAATCCCTCAGCGCTGTTGTTGAAGCTGCTTGAAAGCATTCAATAACTTTCTTTAAGAGCCATGCGTTCCATGACTCTTTGTTTTCCCAAGCCGAATTACCCAGGGTGCCTCACAGCTGACTCCTGCGCCTTGGCCTCGTGTGCAGGGGTTTTGGTTGGAGTTTGTTTTGCTTTTGTAGAGTTTCCATGTGCTCTCTGGGGATGCCTCCTGGCAATTAATTAATGTCGTGTTATGTGTTTGGGGATGGTCTTGGGTTTCTCCCTTGCTTTGGATAATGAGATTACTGGAGGGAGTCTGGTGGAAGATTAACAGATGGAATCTGAGGGTGCAGGCTTCCCAGAACCCGGTTTCTGGACAGAGATAATAGAAATGAGATGAAAGGAAAGGGGGAGAGACAGAGATAGAGAGAGACAAAGAGAGTCTGCCTCCAGGCCAACCGCCATCCACACCAGGGTCTGCCCCTCCAGGAGGACCGGGCCCACACTAAGAGGCTGGCTGATGAGCCCAGGGGCTCCGCATATCTCTGTTCCCCACCCACATGGCTGCCTTGCTCTTGGCCCATAGACCGTAGCTGCAAACCCTCCCAGGTCTCCATGTGGGGCAGATGAAGTCACTGTTGTATCTGTTTTGCAAAATGCAATGGAACCGACCACACCCACAGAAGCTCTTTCCTCCACACGGCCTTTCTGTGCTGAGTGGCGTTTCCTTCATGCTCCATCCGGTGGCCAGCCCTGACCCTCACATGGCAATAGCATTCACGCCATTGGGCTCTCTGACCTGTGACCCCGCAGTGCTGCGTCAGTTCATGCAGAGGTCGATTGTGGCAGCTTGGCCCCTAAGTTCTAGACCATCGTAGACCCTTGCGGCAGGCTGCGGGGAGAACAACCCCTCTGAGTCTCTGCTTCAGCGGAATGGTCTCCTTCACGGATTTTATCCCCTTCTTGTGCAGTCCTCACTCCTCATGTGTCCACCCAGACACTGAGTTCCCGGTCTTCCGTTACAAATGCACACGCCGTGTGTGACTTGGCTAATGTCTTGGGGAGCTGCAGGGGCACCAACAAGTCTGGGAAGAATATCTCTGTGCGCAAAGCAGTCCACATGGGCCATTTGCTCGGCTCCGGCTCACACCTCCCTTGTGGCTTTCAGTGTCCTCGCCGTCATCTTCCTGGCCCTTCTCTGCTCGTTCCCTTCCCACGTCCTAGGATAACTCCCAGTGCTGTGGGTTAGCTCCCTCTTTGCAGCGACCCTTGCCCTCAGGTTCTTGGTTTCTACCCCGGGCAGCGGCACTGAGATAACTCACTGAACAGAGACCCTCACCTCCCTAAAAGAGGTTCTGCTAACGTCCAGGTGGTATGTTTTTGGAAATGCCTATGACACGGATTGGCTGCAGGATGGCCATGTAAAGTCAGTTATTTGTCCGATCGGTGTTTATGAAGCATTCGGTCTGGGGGTAGAGATGAGCGGGCCCACGCTCGGTGCCTAGGAAGCTTCCAGTTTCATGAGAACAACAGACTCAGCAAGTACCCCTGCTCCACAGGGCAGTGTGTCTGCGGTGCCAACAGGGAAATGACACAAGAACAGTGAAAGTTCCAATTGGGGTGCCAAGGAAGACTTTGCTAGAAGAAACAGCCTTTAGGGAGACCTGAACAATGTTGCTCATGTAGAAATGGAGGGCGGGGAGGGGAGAAGACCCCCAGGCGGAGTTCGCAGCATCATCCGCGGCTCGAAGATGGCGCCACAGAAGGTGAGCTGGGAGGGATAGGAGTGGGCAGACTTCCGATTTTTGTCGAACACGTAAAGAGCTGGCAGCCGTCACTCCCACCCACACAACGACAAGAAAGAATCAACAGACTGAAAAACAACAGCCATCCAAGGATTGAGGTCACAGGGCCGATCGCTGCCTTCAGAACGTGGGAGACGGAAGATGTAGAGAATCACGACTCGGGAGCCGAAACCTTCCTGGGAACCAGCACTGAGGTCCTTTCCCTCAGAATGACATGTCTGGCTTTCAATAAGAAATTGCAAGGCATAGTTACAGACAAGAAAAGGAGTTCGAAGACACGAACAAGTGTCTGAACCTGAATCAGACACGGCAGAGACGTTGGAGCGGTCAGACGGGGAATGTAAAATGACCACGGTCAGCGTGTGACGGGCTTCAGCGCCCAAAGTGAGAGCCTGCAGGGCTGGGTTGCCGGGCAGCCCACGTGCGGGAACGCACCGCTCTGGGGACGCTGTTCTCGCCGTTCCTAGCAGGTCACCCTCCTCTGCTCTGTCCTCACGAGCTGCTGAGACAGGCCAGGTCTGGGCACTTCTAGGCCACTGACTCTCTCTGGGATCCTCGGCCAGCGGCCCAGGGCCCAGGTTGGCAGAGACAGCAACGCCATGAAAGAGGCCTGCCAGCCCGGCCTTCCTGTGCAGTCAGGATTCAGCTGACGTCTGCTTCCTGTTGCTGAGGACAGGACAGGGGGCTTGGCCACCTTAGCATGAAAAAAAAGCAATTGCTTTCTGTTGTTGGAAAGACATATGTCACACAGACTGTCCTTCCTTCCTCCCTCCTTTCAGTCATCCATCACGTATCACCAGGCCGAGCTAACAAGTCCCTTACTCCCTCAGCACCTTGATGAGGACTGCCCACCACTGAACGCAACAGTAGGGAGCTGGAGACCCGGGCCACAAAGGGTGGGGACAGGTTGCTGGAGAGATGAGGGGGTTGGGCAGGAAGAAAGGCCAGGAGAGTCTTGGGTGGGGTGGAAGGCTGGTCCTCTTCCCTTTGGAGGGGGGTCCCCAGGCCCCTTCCTGCCTCTCCTGATGTCAGATCCGCCCCTGGCTGCAGGCCATTTGTCCATGATAGTGGACTCAGGGGCAGCAACACCCCGGGACACAGGCAAGATCGTCAGCAGCCAGCGGGGCCTCCCCCTGGGTTTCCTCTGACTGAGTCATCGACTCCAACATCACAAGGGGGAACCAAATAGAGCCCCAGGCCTTGAAGTGACAGCATCTCAAATGAGGCCCACGGGTGCTTTTTCACGCCCACCGCAAGGCTGGTCCTTATGCTTCAGGGTCTGGCACTCACCAAAAAGAGAACGTGCTGCCTGGCCTTGCCATCCCATCCATTTGATCCTCCATTCAGTGCAAGGCTAGATTTCCATGAGAAGCAAGATGGAGTCAGAGAAAAACAACACCCTTGTGAAGGGTGTACAGCCAGGGTAAATGCAAGGTGAGCCCCCTCCTCCCAGCTGGTCACCCACTGTGCTGACCCCCGACCTGGCTGCATTCAGGGAAGTGAGCTTGGCTTTGGGGTTACATGTATCTGCAACTGACTGGTGCTGTGGCCTACAGCAAGTCACATGCACTGGATAAGCCTCAGATTCTTCATCTGTGATAAGAAGCCCCAAAATACCCACTTCCAGGACTATTGCAAAGATAAATGGCTGTAGCCACTGCTTCTGAAGATTCCCTGGGCTGCACAGGGCTGAGCTTTCACACCTGCTGATCCCTTCAGTCCTCACGCCTACTCTTGGAGCAGGCTTGGTGAGCATCCCTTTTTTGCCAGAAGTGGAAACTGAGGCCCATTCCAGCTGAGTGGCTTGCCCAAGGTCACACGGTTCTAAGTGGCAGAGCTGGGATTTCTTCCCAGCAGCCCAGCTGTTGGTGGACGCGCTCACCTCTTTGTCACACCCCTTTTGTAAGGGGAGCACCCACTGAGGTCTGCACTGGGAGAGCCGTACCTCCCACGGAGCTGACAGCGCGCCGTTTTCTCAGCGTACATAGAGACCTCTGCAGCCCGGCCCTGGCACGGAGAGGCTTCTCCAAAGGGTGGTTGATGGCAGCGCGTTCGGGAGTTCCCGCTGTGACGGGCGTCAAGAGTGGGGCCAGGCGGGGAGCAGCTCCCAGTTCCGTGTCCACGGACGCGTGTGCCCGTGAAACGGGCAGAGGAGCGTCAGTGCTACTGACGTGATGAGCAACGACACTCCCTGGGCCAGACGGACTCGTGAACACCGAACCCTGTTTCTTCATTTCTGCTTGAAAGCAGACGCCGCTGATCCAGGCCCTGCGTACACGGCCCCAGGAAGGACCGAGACAGAGACGCCAAGAGGAGCGAATTAGAGGGCGGAAGAGTGCGGGGCACAAAAACCTGGATCAGGGATCCGCTCCGACTTCACATTCGGGTGGTCCTCAGAGAGACACGCAGGGCCGTTAGTGAGCACGCTTAGGAGAAAAGCTGATCTGACAGTGACGCATCCTCTTTCGTTCGGATGGAGAGGGCCCCTGGGAGCTCGCGTCCATCACCGGCCCTGACCAGGAACCTCCAGTCCTGGACTGCAGCCTGCTTGGTGAGGGCTGTCCAGAGGCTCTGTCTTGCCTTCCCCGTGAGTCGAGGTTCTTCGCCCTTGGTTTTGAAGTAAGTGTGGGGCTCCCGCTGGGTTTCGAAGTGTGTGATGGACGGATGGTCCCGAAGGCAGGCCTCGGGCTGCCCGGGTCGTCGCTGTCGGCCGTACAACCTCCCGCGGGTCGTTGGGCCTCCCTGCACCTCAGTCTGCTCATCAGCACAAAGGGATGGTGACCGTAGCCCCGGCCTATGTCACTGGGTTTTATTGGGATAAAAATAATGCTGAGCTTACGATTTGGGTAGATGGTCAGGGATATTTAAACCACCAGCTCAGCTGGGCCCACGTGCGCTTGCCCAGCCAGCTCCTTGGTCCGAACAGAGGTGCCCCCACCTGGCTTCCCTGCACGGCCTGAGGCCTGAGCCCGTTAAACCTCAACAATTCGAGAGTAGTTTCACGGGAGGTGCAGATTGCTAACTCACTCTGCCTGGGCAGTTACAGCGGGTGGGAGCTGGTGGTTGGCTCTCATCAGAGTTTAAAATTCTAGAATCCACTGTGGCTTGCATTTCTTTATTAAACCCGTGAAGCTAGCCCAGGTGTCTTCAATTTGGCACTGCCGGCATTCTGGGCCGGTTCCCGCTTTGTCGTGGGTGCTGTCCTCTTTCCAGTGGAGGTAGCCAAGAGCTACCCCTCCCCCAGTCCTGACTGGAGTGTCTCCAGGCCAGAGTGTGACAAGGGCTGGTGAGCGAGGCGCCCAGCACTTGCAGGACCTGTGAATGCGGACCCCCTGCATTTTTCTTCTTGTTGCTCCTCGCCTTACCTAGCCCTGCCTCAGACCTGGCTAAACGCTCGGCAGGAGGGGGGTAAAACCACCCCATGGAGCGCCACTGAGATGAGCGTTTTCTGACCCTGTGGGCTGGTAGGAAAGAGGCAGTCATGGACCTTTGAGGCCAGCTCAGCGCCTCTGCCCGGGACCGGAACCACCTTCATGTCACTCCAGGACATGGGGCTTTGAAGCTCCAGGGCACAGTGACCTGTCTGGACTCAGGGATGTTTTGAGAACCAGAAAATGCAGGCCAGAGTGCTGGGGACCATAGTGACCTCCCCGGGGCCACAGTGCTTTAAGGCGTGATGAGAACCGTCCTCGATTCTTGGTCTGGCCACCTTATAGTGGGGGGGTGTCCCGGCCATCCCAGTTCACGAGGACAGACACCTGAGATGTGGGGGGCAGGGAGAAACTTTCCTCTGTTTTTCTAAGTTCTTCTGGCTGGTCTGACAATGAAATTGGCATGGGATAGGCTGACAAGAGGAAGTAACCAAATTTAATTACGTGCAAGAGTGTGGAAACCTTTCGTACATGAGACAGACCCACATACACAAGAGGTTCGGGACAGCAAGGCGGACAAGGTGTGTGTGATGCTCTGAGCTGAGGATGAGCTGACGGTCACCCTGGGGCTTCAGAGCGGGGGACGGAAAGAAGAGCAGATGTTCTGTGGTTAGAAGTTTGCCCCGACCATAAAAAGTTATTTCCAACAATAACTCTTACCGTGGTCAATGCCCCACGTTTAAATTCTTTAAGGGAGAGGTAAACATTTCTTGTGAGCTATGGGGACTCAATTGCCTTCAGCTCAAAATAATTCAGATGTCCTGGTGGCACATTTGTTCTCAAGCCCTTGGATGTCTTCTCTCAAAGGTGACGATTTTCTATAGAGTACCTGATCCAGTGATAGGACATCCCTGGATAGTTAATGATGCCATGGAACTTCCCCCCAAATTTCAAAACCAAGCAGAGTCACGGAAACGTGAACAACGAGAGTCTATCGCAGGAAAGGTGGTTGTCTAGAGGTCAAATGCCTGAGAGGAGATTTCTACCCGAGACGTCAGGAGGAGCACCGGGTTCCTCGTTACCTGGGGGACAAACCCCTCAGCCCACGCTGCCTTCTTGTGCCTGGGCTGCGATTCCTTCCTGCAGGGGAAGAAAAATAATTTTCCCTCTACCCTTCTGGCTTCTAAACTGCATCCATCTGTCGCTTACAAGTGCCACTTACGTTGGCCGATGTGGGGCAGGAGTGTGCGGGGACCTCTGTCTGCAGTCGCTCCACAGCAGCGTCCCTAGGCAGACTGAGTCGGAGCACTGTGCTGGGCACACAACCGCTTGACTGGCTGTGTTCTTTAATTCTAGGCACGAGAATGTAACTATAGAGGTGGTAGCTCACCTTAGGCTAGCCTTTGTCAGTCACATATAAATCAAACTTCCTTTGGCTTGCAGACTCTTCTTCTAGTCCTTCCTAAAAACTCACCCTGGTTGTACTCAGCAGGCAAAGGCCCACGAGGTCTTCGTGCCCCCGGGGTTATGCTTTCTGCTACATTTTCAGCTGAGCTCCTGCCTACATCCTCTGTGCAGATGGGGGGCTAGACATGCAGGGTGGGAGGAGGGAGGTCAAGGATGATGGAGAAGCTCTCATTGACACAATGAGAAAAAACTTGGACCTGACCCTTCCCTTGGGCCCATTCCTGGGAACAGAATAACACTGATAATCTTTGAGTTTAACCTGCACCAAGAAATCCCCATCATGTGTGGCTGAAAAGATATAATGGAGATTTGGCAGTTTGTGTACTAATGGGATTAATTTTAGAGACAATTGTTACTCAAACATATTTAGCAGTTAGAAACCAACCACAGCAGTGTGATTAGAGTTTTCGCAGGACCTCAGTGGCCTCAGTGGACGGCGGACTGGGGCCCTGGGCGAAGCTTCTCCGCGCCCCTTAGGTGCTTCGCAGAGACTGTGGATTTTGTGGGATTCTCAGCGCATGAAACACACAGCTCTGGCCAGTTACCCAAGACATTTTGAGAGTTTGCCTAATGTCACTGGAGTCTGAATAGCCTGCTTTGGAACAGACATTTGGGCAGACTTGAATTTTATTTGGAAAGAAACTGGAGTAGCATGGTTTTCTCGGGGGATTTGGGAGAAGATGTAAAGCTAGCATCATGCCCAAGACTCGGCTGGAAAGTTTCCAGGGAGGCAGGATCCCTGGGTCGAGTGCCATTTGCCCATGGTTGGCACTGTTTCACCCCATAACTATTGGGTGACATAAGAAACTGTCAGTCACGGGGCTTCCTGGGCCGTTACCCTAAACACATAATGTGCTGTGGACCAAGTACCGTCAACCTCTGGGCCAGCAAGAGCCTTGGCAGGCTTCTCTGGAAGTGGCTGCCTTCAGCGTCGGTTGAGGCCACCAGACCTTTGGGTTCTCTGTTCTTCACAACCCTGGCTTCTGCGGCCTGGGACTGTGACTATCGGTGAAACTGAGGACATTGGTTCTGTGTTCAGCACTCGCAGGTCCCTGAGACCCCCATCTGGGACTTTCCCCAACCCACATCTTCACTCTCAGCCTGAAGCCTCTCATTGGAAGAGGCCTGCCCCCACCCGCCAGGGAGGGCAGTGCCCCCTCTGGGCAGTCCCATGGCATCCCACCGTCCCACTGTACTGGTGTCCCGTTGCTGCTGTAACAAATTCCCACAGTTTTAGTGGCACAGTTCCGTAGGTAGGAGGCCAGACGCAGTGTGTGTGGCTCTGCTGGTTCTCTGCCTGGGGGCCCCCAACTCCAAAATCCGGGTGCTGAAAGGCCTGTGGTCCCTTTTGGAGACTGGATTCCTTTCCTGCGGTTGCTGTCACGAAACGCCGCAAACTGGATGACTGAGAACGTCAGAGACGTGTGCTCTGGCGGTTCTTCAGGCCAAAGTCCCGCCCTCCTGAAGCTCGGGGGAGGGCCCTTCCCGGGCTCTTCCTGCTCCCGGTGGCTCCCGACGGTCTGTGGCTTGTGTCTGCACCACTTCAGTCTCTGCCTCCATCTTCAGGTGGCCTCCTCCTTTGTGTCTCCTTTTCCGTCTCTTATAAGAACACTTGTTACTGGGTGTAGAGCTCGCTCTTGGTCTTGGAAGATCTCATCTTGAGATCCTTAAGGTTCTCCCATCTGCAAAGACCCTTTCCCTACAGGAGGTCACACTCTCAGGGTCTGAGGGTTAGGATGTGGACATACCTGTTGGGGGGGCCACCAGTCAATTCGCCCCAGCTGCCTTGCTTGGGGCTGCTGTCGTTAATGACCCCTCTCCCTACTCAGCCCACCAGGGGGCTTCCTAGGGAGACTCTGCACACTTGTTTTAACGTGAGTCATGCCTGAAAGCCCTTCAGTGCCTCTTCAGAAACCCGACATAGAGCTGTGCTCTGTTAATTTGGAAATGACTCAGGGTATAGATGCAAAACCCGGGTTAATCATCACCCAGGTGAACTGGGGCCGCACCTGCTATGGTGTTTGCTCTGGAAGGACTCGCACTTGAGGTCTGAGCATAATCGCTTCTTCAGGTCAGGTGATCAATACATTAATTGTTTAAAAGAAATACCTGTGTGCCTTGAAGTTTGGGGATGAGGAAGGAAAACTTTTCTCCACGTTGAGCTGTTTTACTTCGATTTTATTCTGATAAGCTCTGCACAGCAAACCTCCGAAGACCTGGAGGCGTATTGTCTGCTTGTTCCTAATTGTGACTAAAAGACAGATTGTCCTTACAGCAAAGGGAGTCAGGTTGCAGGCGTGGCCCCACACCTCACTCCTCTGCCTGGAAGTAAGGGAAAGAGCTTTCTCCCCCGGACAGCACACTCAGGGCAGGTGTGGGCATGCAGGGCGGCCCCACGGCTCGAGGCCAACACATGACCCACAGCTATCATTTCTATCGGTTCCAGCTGTTTGCATCCTACATCCGTGTGTTCCTCCTTGCTAGCAGAGATCGCGACCTGACCCCGGGGCTGCCGGGAATGACATTGCCACTGTTCCGGGCATCTGTCAGCACCAGCCACAGACACAGACTGAGACCTCTATCTCCCATGGGCCATTCCAGGGAGACCTGCTGGTGAGACTCCTGGGGTCCGGAATGTCCATGGAATGAGGCAGAGGTACGCACAATCTGGAAATCTCGACTATCAACCACATCCCATCAACGCCCTCTCCCTACCAGCACCCCGCCCCCTGCCCCGTCATTCTGCATCCTCACCATCACCAGAACATTCCCTGGTCTCCCAGCCTCCTGCTCCCCAGAGAGAGCCTGGTAAAAGGCAAGTCCCATTGTGTGTTGCCTTTGCGCAAAGCAGTGGCTCCTGTGTCATGCAGAGCAAAGCCAGAGTGCTCCAGGTGGCCACCAGGCCCTCCGTGGACCTGGCCTGCTCGCCCATGTGCTCAGCTCCAGCCACGCTGCTCCCTCTGCCTGGAGGGACCG
Source organism: Micronycteris hirsuta (assembly GCA_004026765.1). Classification (NCBI taxonomy): domain Eukaryota; kingdom Metazoa; phylum Chordata; class Mammalia; order Chiroptera; family Phyllostomidae; genus Micronycteris; species Micronycteris hirsuta. Next base: position 55,059 of record PVJI01004633.1, on the reverse strand, counting down.
CTCTCCCCAGGTGACCTCAGGGACCTCTGCTCTGATGCTACCTTTCCCCGGGCGGTCCCCACTGGAAATTTTAGCAGCCTCCATGTCCGCCTGTTCCGGCTTGCTTTCTCCACCTAACTCAGCCACCTGTGATATGGTTTTCTGACGTTTCCGCTCTGTCCCCCATCGAGTGAACACCCGAAGGGAAGGGGGACCTCTTGGTTTTGCTTTAGGGGCAGCTGCTCCTTCTCCTGCACCCACCGCAGAGCCTGGTGCTCTGTAGTATTTGTGGAATGAATGAACGCATGCCCAAATGAATGACTGTGAAGCCACATTTGCTCAGAGTCCTGTCAACCCGTCTGTTCAGAGGCGGCTCTGTCATTTCTTTCTGAAATGAGTCATCTGCTTTGGGGCCTCGTGATTGTTCCTCCCTCCTCGCCCACAGACTTTTTTCTCAATGATGAAAGGCTGGATCATTTGAAATCACTGCGGGGTATGTGTTTTCTAGCCCTGAGTGTGGCACTGACCTTGTAATTTTCCACGCACTGCTTTAAGAAGCAGTAGATTTCCACCAAGAAAGAGGAAGAAGCTGATGGCAGAGCCGAGCACGGTGTTTTACTGGGGAAAACCAGGGATGGCTGGTGCTCAAAGCCACCCGCAGCTTGGTGCTAACCCCATAGCCGTTCCATAGCGACCAGGTGCAGAGCCTTAATTTAGAAGCAGCTCCCAACCAGCATGTTTATTACCCATCACCTGAGATTGCACATTTTCCGTGTACCCTGCTCCCAGGTTTATTCCTGAGAAAAGCAGCATTATCTCTCGGAAGCGAATAGCAACAGCCCTGCTTGGGTTCCTGATCTGGAGGGCCGCTGTCCACATTCACCGTTTCCAAAGGTGCTTCTAACCAGTGGGTCGCCTGCTTTGTCAGGCAGCTGGCTTGGGCTGAAGGGAGAAGACAGCAGCATTACAGATACCAAGGCTAAACCCGAGTCCCCATGTGGTCGACCCCCTGATGACTGGCTTCAGGGCCTTGGAAGGTTCCTTAGCTTCTCTGACCCTCCATTTCCTCATCTGTAAGAAGGGACATTTAGTAGCCAACTCATGAAGCCACGATGGAGACTCGTCATCCATGTAGAGCACTCAGCTCCGTGCCGGGCACAGAGGCAGCCTCCAGGGAATGGGAGATGTCGCTGGCTGTCCTTCCCACTGTGTCTTATTTAGACCAGAAGCTGCAGAAATGGGGGGATGGGGTGCTTCACTTGGTAGATGGATGTCGGCTGGAAGAGTCAGCACAGCACCGGGGCCGGAGCTCAGAACTCTGGGATCCGTTCCACCTGGGTGTACGCTGTGTTCTCTGTCACTGTTCCTTGTGTTTGTTATTTGTCATTGGTTGTGAGCTTGGTCAGGATGCTTCTGTAGCTAGGGCTGCTTCTCTCCCCTCTGCAGGCGGCTCTGCTCCAAGCTTCCTTGTCTGGATGGTCAGTTGGTGGTGCTGGACCAGGAAGTCGCTTGACTTGTTCTTGGCTTTCTGCAGACTGTGGAAAGCCCACCTTTCAGCTCTGTCTTCTCTGAGTGTAGAGCAGGTCCTGGAAGAACTGGAGACGCAACTGCAGGACCCAGAACAGAAGGAAAATGGGGATTCCGCGCTCAAAAATTATTAAGAATTTCAAGATGGCGACCATGGAGCCTTAAACCAAGAGTTGGCCCTTTGGGGACAGGGCTTGTGCCGCTGTCCAGATGACACTCACCTATGATGCCAGCCCTGTTTTAGGCAATACCTGTTTCTGGAGTTGAGTTACACAAAACATTTAATCCTTGGTGTGTCCTGTGATCTTATAGCTGGATGATAAGCAAGCGTTAGGCCTGGAGTTGCTGAATTGAGCTGAGCTCTCATCTAGCTAGTGATGCTCCGCCTACTCACGTGATAGAACTTCTAGGGAAATCTGCCCTCAGGCCCCGTCCAGAGAGGTTCTGCCTCTTCTCTCCCCCAAAGGTGCAGCTAAGATTGAGAACAACGGACTAAGTGAATTTGGATCTGTGATGCTGGGTGGATTTCCTCTCTCCTGGGCAACTCAGCTAAAATTAGGGCAAACACTTTGCTATTTGTTATTATTGTTTAAAAAAAAATTATGGTAAGATGTACATAATGTAAAACTTACCATCTTAACCCTTTTTAAGTGCACAGCTCAGCGGCATTAGCACATTCACCCTGGTGGCAGCCATCACCACCCTCTGTCCCCAAAGCTCCGTCATCTTCCCAAACTGGAGCTCTGTCCCCATCAAACACTAGCCCCTCACTTCCTCCTCCCTGCAGCCCCTGGTACCTACCGCTCTGCTTTCTGTGTCCGCAAGTCTGACGACTCCAGGTGCCTCATGTAAGTGCAGTCACACTGTGTTTGTCCTTTTGTGTCCAGTTATTCCACTTCGCATAACGCACTCCAGGCCCACCTGTGTGGTAGCACCTGTCAGAACGTACTTCCTTTTTAAGGCCTAGTAACGTTCCACTGTATGGATGGGCCACGTTTTGTCTATCCATTCACCTGTTGCTGAGCACTTGGGTTGCTCCCACCCTTTGGCTACTGTGAACACACTCACTGTCTTCATAACAGTGTGGTTTCATTGTCGTGCCCATTCACAGATAGGAATACTGAGGCTACCGGGGAATGTTGTATCCACACCCAGGACTGCTTGCTTTCTGCTCCTGGCTCTCTCTTCCTTTGCATACTTCCTTCTGTTCCTGCAGAGCAGTGTTTTCTAGCAGGAGACAAGCAATGACTATTGACCCAATGGGTGGTTTAGAACTTTTCCTCCCTTTCATGCCCAGGGGGTGGGCTGGTACCGGGAGGGGATTGGATACACACAGGTGTCCTCTTATTAGAGTACCGTGTATCTAACTCCTGGTGGTTTCCATCACAGGGCTTGCGTGGCAGGTGAGGTGGTGGAGGGGGCTCTCTGAGGAGGCACTGGAAACAGAAGCATAAGAACAGTGGCTGGCAGGACTGGTGGCTACCGTGCAGATTCTTCTGGACAGCCCTTCATTTCTGTGAATTCCTTTCCAGTGTGCTGGGTAAAGCAGAGTTTTGGGGTCCCCTGATCACAAGTATGTGAGGCAGCTGAGGTTTCCTCATTTTTGTGCAGAGATCACGGTGCCCTCCTGTTAGGGCTCCTGGGATTATTGCATTGAGAACTAAGATTAGCACCCAGGATGATACCAGCACCCACCAATCAAAGCACATGCAGATTTCCTGCTCCGGGTCCCTTGGGAACGTGGATTTTAATTTGTTAATGTTTTGATATGGATATTTTTGATCAGTCATATATTTTGGTGGCTAGAAGAATGCAGACTTCTCTTTATTCATACTAGTAAGGATGAGACTGGCTTTGTGTGAACATACATTTGTCTCCTTTATTTGACATCAGAGACAGGGAAATATTATTTTTTCCTCAAGTTTTAAGACCGAAACATGGTGCTTTTTCTAAGTCTATAAATGTGAGAAACTTTTGTTTTTAAAGAGGAGGAATTAGGTGTTCTAACTTTTCCAGTTTTCACAAATCAGCCTCTCTTGGCCATCCTTGGATTAGCTGTTCCTTCGATGACTCCAATAAGGACCTGAACGGGAATAAAATCTCTGGGATGGTTTTTTTTTTAAAATTGTCCTTTTTTTCTTTTTTTTTTTTGGCATTTCCCCAAAGATCCTAAAGCACCTCTCTAGTAACAATTTCTATAAAGGATTAAGTGGGAAAATGGAGATCCAGGTCCTCTGGTGACAAGGTCACTGATCTGGTCAGTGTGACCTCCACTGGTCATTCTGTTGTCCAACGTGGAAGGAGGGCCATCCACTGCCCTCCTGCGCTGCAGTCCAGCCAGGACTCTGTCCACACAGCTGGTGGCCTCAGGTGGGCAAGACGGGGTTGACAGGACTCGTATGTCTGCGTGTTTGTGGTGACTTCACCGCCGGGGCATCCCCAGCAGCTGACACACTGTGCTGTTTGGAGATTTCCAGAACCAGGGTGGCTGCCCCTCCCTGCTGCTGAGTGACGAGGCGTGCCTTCATCACATCCACTTGCGGCCGCCATGACAGTGCCAGTGATATCGGCCCAGGGTGGACGCCTACAGACCAGGCGTCACCCAGCCGGCGCCACAGGCTTCCACCCCAGGACAAATCTGTCACAAAGCTTTGTTACACTCCTGTCCTCCAAGATCTTACAGTCGACACTGGTTGGCAAGACACCATGAAACAACTCGCCGTGCAGATTACATGCCATGCATGCCACATGGGACTAGAATTAGATTAGTATATTGTACACCTGGAACTTGAGGAAGGACGGAGAGACTGGCTCGGTCAGAGAAGGCTTGTGGGGCAGGTGGGTTTGGAGAGGAGGGGACAGCCGGGGATCCAGCATGAGGATGACCACTGAGGGGGCTGGGGGCTGGTGTGGTTCCGTGCAGCCGGACCAGCCCCTTGGTGACCTGGTGTCTGGTCCCAGCTCAGCCCTGAGCTAGTTGAGTGAGCCTGGGCACATCACCCCATCTTCTGTGGCCTGGTTCTCCATCTACAAAACCATGCACTGAGGTTTACACCCCAAAGAACTGAAAACAGGGACTCAGATACTTACAAATGTTCATAGCAGCAATAATTCACAGTAGCCCAAAGGTGGGGCAGAGATGAATGAACAAACCGTGCTGTTCTGTGCAATGGAATATTGTTCAGCTACAAAAGGAAACGAAGTTCTGATACATGCTACCACGTATGAGCCTCCAAAGCATCATGCGACATGAAAGAACACAGATAAAAGGCCACATGTTACATATTCCATTTATCTGAAATCTCCAGAATAGGTTGGTGCACAGAAACAGGAGCAAGTAGGTAGTTGCCGAGGGCTGGGGAGGGAGGAATGGGGAATGGCCGCTCCGTGGCGAGGGGTGTGCTTTTGGGGAATTGGACGGAGGTTCATTTATGCAACACTGTGAGTATGCTGAATGCCGCCGAATTGTTCACTTTGAAATGGTGAATTTTATGTTTTTAGTCCATGTAAAATTACGCCGGTGATTAAAAAAATAGAAAAAAAATGGTGCATTGAATAAAATCTGAGCATTTCCAACTGTCTTCTGGAACCTGAAGAATTCCGGGGAGAGGGCTCAGCCATGCTCGCAGCGGGGACTGGGATTTTACCTGGCCCGGCCCTGCTCCCTTTCTGTGATCACAGCTGTGCTTTGAGTATTTCCTGCCCTGGATTCCACGTCAGGTTTCATGTGAAGAAAAGCCTGATAATGATACATTTTTTTAAGTGATGAAAGGTGAGCTCATCTCTCTGGTGCCTTTTCCAGAGCAAACAAGCCATAATTTCTGTGGGATTGGCCATGTGTCATTGTTCAGCGTCACCTGGATTTCTTCGTGTTGCGATGAGAATGCTGAGCCTGTGGACCTTCTAGAACAGCACGTTCTCGGTCCTCATCTGGCAAATGAAAGGGGCTGGTCTGGTGTCTTCAGAGAAATTTTGGCTGAGGGAGTTTCTAGACGCCCTGGAGTTTACTGTTCCAACGGGAAGCCTGAAGCCGGGCGGCCTTGGCCAGCTCTTCCTGAGCCGGACAGATGGAATCTTTTTCTGCAAAGTGTGGTCTGAGCACTGGTAGGCTTGTTGGAAAAGCAGCATGTCAGCCCCGCACCTCCAGTCTGGGCCGGAATCTGCCACATCACGGGGTCCTCGAGTGACTGCCAAGCTGCTGGTAAGGACAGTTCGAAGGCCTCAAGGTCAGTCACCTGACTCCATTCCCAGGTGATGCGCCCAAACCGCCTCGTCCTCATTTGCGGTGAAAGCGAGATAAGAGCAACCAACCCCGTTGAACGGAGCTGAATTTAGCAACAGACGGCGAACCTTGCCGGGCTGAGCACACAGGCATGGCTCGCAGAGCACTGTGCACCCCCCCGCCCCAGTCTGACGTCCGAGAGGCTTCGGGTTTAATGGGACATCTAGGAACTGTCTTGGACCCAAGTTTCCGTTCTGACGGGAGTGTCCCAGTTCACTCCTTGTGCAGAACTGAAACCCCACTCTTGGACCTAAAGATACTCTGCTGGGTTTTTCCTAAACAAACATGACCCAGGGAATTGGAAAATACATGCGCACAGACTCACAGATGGGGACATGTAACGGGCTGGGGTTCTGGATACTCTTTAAAGGACTCTCTCTGGCCGGGCATCAACCGCACTCCCCCGCGATGTGCCCTGCGTGGCCCGGAGCCCTGGCGCAAGGCGTCCCCCACCCCCGGACCAGAACAAAATGACTACTTCGGAGCGAATGGTTCCTCCCGTCTCTTCGGATGTTACCTGAGCAAATGATTAAAGTAGCAAGTAAGTTTTAATAGGTTATGTATACAAAAGCTTTTTAAAAAACCAAAGCCAGCACAGACAGGGAACAGTCTATATTTATGCGCTCCAAGGTGGAGTCTAGGTTACTTTCATGGTAAACATATGAAAACTCGCTCTGCTTAGAAGATGTTTTTCCCTCCTAACGAAGTTTTTCATTAAGCAGAGCTTTTATCTGGGCCGAGCCATTCCTGTGGTTTCCCGAAACAGAAATGACAGTTGTGTTACAACAAAAAACGTCCTTAACACCAACTGCAAAGCTAGCACCCCAGGGGGTATCTCAGGCTCTGCTCGCGTTTAAAAGAAAACCAAAGGTGAAAGGAAAAGGCTTCTGAGACCCGAAGCACCACAGTCTTCTGAGCCACGCTGCATTCTGGGGATGCGACTGGCTGATTCACACATGTTGATATTATTTCAATGGCAAACGAAAAGATTTTTCTTCAGTTACCTCTAAGCTTCTGATCGTTTGTACTCTCTGAGTTTTCTTTGCCGTAACTTGTTCCTTATTCAGCAAACTTTTGTAATGGATATAATGCTATTATTCTGCAGCTTAACAAGAATTTCATGGTGTGTGAAACTAAGGGTAATGTCCTCCCCTTGGAAGGTTTTTTGATGAATCATCATGGTTAATCTGTTGATAAATTCAAAGAACGATCTCACGGACATTCTTCGAATCGCTATTGAGCACGTACGCTGGTCCAGCCCTTCAGCCCCAAGTCTTGTGAAAGAGTTGAAAACATAGAAGTCCCCAAGAGCTTTAGGAATCTTGCAATCTGGAAGCTTTCTCCGAAGCCAAGACAGGTAAATGGGCAATGCACCCTGTGCTGCGCCCGCGGTGCGGGCGAGGCCCGCCCAGGGGGTTCCGAGCCAGCGCAGGGCGCCAGGCTCCCACAGGGATGCTCCGCAAACCCTCCGCCGTGCTCACCTCAATAGCACGTCTTTTTTTCCTTTCCAGGAGCCAAAATATACCTTGCGATTCCTGTTAGAGATAGGGTCAGCATTTGGCTCTGGTCTTCACTTTTACGTTGAGGAAATGCAAACACTGGATTAGAGGGCATTTCACTCAATTAGTAAAAAGGAAGTAACAGCCAGACCAGTTAGGTCTGGGGACACCAGGGCTTCATAGAATTGACTTATATGACCCAGACATGTATTTCAATGATCTTCTCTGCTTCAGGGGGAAGTGATAGAAACCTGTGTTCAGACTGGCTTAAGGAAAAAATAACTAGTAGATGAGGAAAGGAAGGAAGGAATGAAGGAAGGAAGGAAGGAAGGAAAGAAAGAACTGAAGGAAGGTGCTGGCTTCAGGCCCAGCTGGATCCAGGGTCTCAGGTGATGTCCCCAGGCTGAGAGTCTCTCTGCCATCTCTCAGCTCTCCCCGCCTTTGCTTAACTTCTGTCTCAGATTTTCTCCACATGGTGGCAAGATGGTTCCTAGAAGCTCCTGAACTTACGGGCAAAGAGTGACTTTTCACCTTCAGGTCCATGTTCACTACCCCAAAGGGCTTCTGCACTGAGGCTCTCAAACGAGCCCCTCTCTAGGGACAGGCCCTGGTCTCATCTTGCCCCTCTCTTCCCAGTTCCCATCTCTCCTTTGGAAATCTCCTGTCCCTTCTTCAACTTCCCCGGCCACAGGTGGAGGAGGTCCCACCCCTGCCTCCCTTTCTGGGTCATAAATGTGGGTACATCCGATGCAGGTGTACCAGTAGCTGGTACTGGGTTCAGGACAGTTGTCTCATGGGAGAGGGTGTGTGTGTGTGTGCGTGCGTGTACGTGATTTTGCTTCTAGGGGACGTTAGTAGTGTCTAGAGACATTTTTGGTTACAGTTGAGTAACACACACACTGGGGGTTGCTACTGGCATCTAGCAGAGGGAGGGAAGGGGTCCTGCTAATCACCCTCCACTACACAGTGTGGCCGCCACAATAGAGACTTATCCAGCCCACAGTGTCCACGGGAAGCTCTGGTGTCGGGCAGGGGATTGCCTGAGGGAGTGTGGGGCTGGGTGGGCAGAGGCGAAGGGGCAAAATTCAGACGACTATAATAGCACAAATAATAAAACACAGTTTTTAACAAATGAGGAAAGACGTTGTCCAGGAGGGTCCCACAACAGCCCCTTCCGAGCAGCATCCAGCCCTCAGCAGGCTGGGTCTGCTGCCAAGCCCGCAGACTCAGTCTGTCCTGTGGTGCGTGCAGCCCCAGGGGTCCTGGCTCCAAGTCCTGCTCTCCTCCCTGAGCTGCTGAGTGGGGGCAGAGGGGGAGAGAAGCATGGAGCCAGTGCTGTGGCCTCTGTCCCTGCTCCTCGGTGGGCGGGGTGGGCGAGAAGAGAGGGAGGAGGAGGCCTACTTTCCCAACCCAACGAGGCCCGGGGCACTCTAATTCCCAGCACTCCCTCCCTCCACAGCCCTTCCCCCACTCTTGCCCCTCCCCCCCATGGTGTGCAGGACATGCTGGGGCAGTGCTCTGTGCCTGCTCTGCCACCAGGGACTCTCCGGCCAGGTGCTGCCTCTTCTTCGTGCTCCTGTCCTGCAGGGGTGCTCCATGAGCCCTGCTCACAGCCTCTCCCCTGTCCCAGCTCCCCCTGGCTTCTCCTGATGAGAAGCCATCCCCTCTTCCCCCCGAGACAGGGCTAACCCATACCTGGGGTCCCAGCAGAGCCTGGGAAGGTGAGGACTCTTCTACAGATGTGTCAATAGGTATGAGAACGAGCTGGGATGCGGGCCTGGGACTCTGCGTCCAGGCCGCTCCTGCTCTCTCCATGCATGGCAGTTCCCAGGGCTGTGAAACATCTGTGTAACATAGAAATAGAGACAGTTTTGACCATATAAAATGGGAAGACTTTAAGATGACTTATTTATTTTTTTAATAGAGAATAATGCTTCTTTTGTAATGCTATGATTGAAGTCTGATAAAGTATAATAAAATGCCATGATTAAGCGCTGAATCATAGTCGTTTCAACTAAGTTCCTTTAACAGAGTCAGTTAGCAGGGCTAAAATTACTTGCAGTTCTCCTGGAATGGCCAAGAGGCTGGAAACACGAAGTTCCTGAGCAGGAGAATGAGTCTTACACAAGTAGGAGTTCTTTACGAGGAAAACTCATTCCCTCAAAATGGGCACCCAACAAGTGGGAATGAAAACGAACCAGCCTGAGAGAGAGGAGTATGTCTTCCCACGGCTGGGGACACGTGAGTCTCAGGAGTTTGCTTCTGAGCAAAGACAGGGGTGGGCGCTGTCTCTGCAGCTGCAGGTCATGTACGCACCGCGTCTCTCTGCCCGGGTGACGGGATGGATGCATTGCCTTGCTCTCTAGAGATCATGGGAATGACCCACTTGATCTTTGGCACATGGTGCTGATAATGTACCAGTTAACGACTCATTAGGAAGATTTTTCCAGAACATTAGGTTCTGGGAGGAAGGCTTATTTGAGAATCTTTGGTGGAATCTCTTCTCTGTCTTCCTGTGGTTTCCTGAGAATCTGGCTTCATTCCCTTTGTTGAAGCCAAGTGTGTCAACCAGATGACATGCCTATCCTGGTCATCCCAAAGCCCCAGGGAATGCAACGCCAGTACTGACTTCCCACCAGGAGACACGTCCGTTTGAATTCTTGAGTGTGGATGCCAGGTAAGCCCGAAGGAAAGGCCTCGGGGCTTCTCTTTGGAGAGAAGGGCCTGCCTGCTTCCTTGCGCCTCTTCCTGCCCCGAAACCTCGGGGTCCCGCCATCTTCCTCAGCTTCCTGGCTGAAAGGATGGAGGAGGGTGAAGGGAGGTGGGAGCCCCTGAGGAGTGACCAGGTGTCCCTGTGGACCTGGAGGGGCAGCAGGAAAGGGAAAGTTGAAAGTGAGTCCTAGTGTTCTGACTTGGGAAAGATGAGATAATGACAGTGCGTAGAGACCAGCCAATTCCCTTCCTGAGTCCTAAGAGCAATCTTCTGCGTGGTCACTCAGGGAAAAGTCTCCATGGGGACCTCCGCTTCATGTCAGGCTCTGTCCTCGGCGCTGGGCTCAGTGGTGAAGGGGAAACTGCCGTCCTCCTGGAGTTCATGCTCTAAGACAGGTTTCCCAGTCTCAGCACCGTTGACAGTTTGGCCGGGGACTTCTTTGTGGGGCTATCCTGGGTACACAGGATGATTAGCAGCATCCCCGGCCTCGACCCACGACATGCTAGCAGATCCCCAGTTGTGCCTGACAATCAAAAATGCTCCAGGCAGGGCCAACGACCCCCCATTTGAGAACCATTGGTCGAGTAGAAAAGCCAGACGAGAAGTAGGATAAATGAGTAAAAATGCATGTGCTAAATTACAGAGAGCAGTAGAGTAGGGATGGTTGGGGGAGAGGGTCAGGCAGGTCTTGCTGAGAAGTGCGGTTTGAACGAAGTCCCCGAGGAGGTGAGCAAAGAAGCTATTGTGGGCAAGTGTGTTCCAGGGGAAGGAGGTGCCGGGCTGGAGGCCAGGGCAGCAGGGGACCCCTAGGAGAAGAGGAAGAGGAAATGGGGTCATGTAGCAGTGCAGAGGCTGGGCTTGACTCTGATGGACCAGGGCCTCAGAGTGTGTCAGCACAGGGAGAGGTGGGGCTCACCACCTTCATTCACAGTCCGTGGGTCAGAATTCTGTGCTGCTCGGTGGGCTTATCTGCTTTGGGTTCATGGGCTGAATCAAGGTGACCACCAGTGGGGCCATCATCGGGAGGCTCAGGGGGGAAAACTGGCTCCAGGGGCGCTCAGGTGGTTAGCAGAACCCAGTTCTCTGCGGTTGTGGGGCTGAGGTCCCCAATTCCTTGCGGCTGTCAGCTGGGGCCATCCTGAGCTCCTAGAGGCCTTTCTCTGGTCCCTTACATGGTCCCTGCATCTCAGAGACAGGAAAGTCCCCAAATCCTCCTCATCCTTGGGGTCCTCTGACTCTCCCTCTTTTGCATCCCTCCTTGGACTCCAGCCTAAGAAAGTGCTCTGCTTTTGACGGCTCACATAACTCAGGGAAATTGTTTTGTCTTAAAACACATAACTCTAATTACATTTCGAGTCTCTTTTGCCACAGAACACAACAGTTTCTCAGGTCCCAGGGATCAGAGCACGGACACCTTTGGGGGTCTTTCTGCCAGGCACGGATCTGAGACAAAGAACATGGCTTCACGTATCAGAGCGTGAGGCTTTGAAGAAGTGTGCCCCGAGGTGGGCTTGGCTAGGGCCTGACTCTCTGGACCAGTTTTTCCAGGCTGACTTCCCTCATAGCCCTGTGAGCACGGTAGGTGTGTACGAACCACAGTGCACAATTATTGGATGCTCAGTACGTGCAAGGCCAGGTGATGAGCACTTCCCTCATGGGTCCTAGCCCAGGTGTCTAATGAGGAAACTAAGGCTCAGAGTGGTGGGTTTCTCTTGTCTGCCCGTGCTCGAAATCCAGTGTCCTGGGAGAGTCTGCTCTCCCAGAACAGCCCCACACATCGCCCCTACTTTTTCACTAATGTCCCCGGAGAGGGAAACAAGGGGAAGCACCAGTCTGTGCTTCTGCAGTGAACATGCACTTTGGGGAGAGCCCACTGAGGCCCACAGTCCAGGCACGAGAAAACGGCGGCCCACGTAGAGCCCCAACCTCAACCTCCTATCGCCATTGAAACTCATTGGATCCGCCTGTAACTGAAGGGGGGAGCAATGGATTTAAACAAGGAGCCCAGTTCCAGGGCACGTGGAGGAGCCAGCGATGGAAGCGATCTAACCAAAGGGGGGATCTCACCAAAGGGGGGACATGGGGAGTCAGAGATGGGATGACAGGCATTGGGAAGCCGAAAGTTCCCCAAAGGGGTCTGAGCTGAGAAGGACACAATGAAGCAAAGGTGACGAGAGCCACTCTGGGGACTCCAGGCAATCTGCTGTGTCATCCATAAAGATGACATGGAACACACAGATAGCAAGCGGACTGAGAAAGGGACAGGTGGACGTAGGTGTGGGGGACTGTGGGCAGAAACATGCTGAGTTCTCGGTGCTTAGAGACCGAGCACCCGGCCTTCCATCCCTGCTTCAACCAGACTCTTCCACCTGGAGCTGGGAGGCCGGTGTGCCTGTGGAGGATGGGGAAGGGCCTGGATGCAGATGTCCCCCCCGCCTCTCAGAGCATGGCGAGCTGTGAATGCACATGAACCACTACACCTGCGCCCCTTCATATGAAGTTTACATTTGATTCTATTTACATGACGTCCAGGAAAGGCGGTCAAATCCACAGTGTTGGAGAGCTGCCAGGCAGATGCCAGGAGCACGGCTGACTGCTAAGACTTGGGAGATAGCTTTTGGGGGTGACAGGACCTTTCTATACATATTGATTACATTGATTACATGAGTGTTGACATTGCCCGTCGCACTGAACAAGCATGTTGGAAGCACCTCATTGCATGGAAACGACACATGAATAATGGTGATTTTGAAAAAGGAGAGATTGCTACAGCCGTTGCTTGGGACAAGGGAGGGTAGCGGGAATGAACTGAATGCAGATCTTGACATCGGCGATCATGCTGAATCCCAGGCAAGTTGCTGAGCCTCACGATCCTGCATTTCCGTCATCGGGACGAAGCTCTGTGTCAGACCGGCCTCCATGGGGCTGTGCAGATGGACTCACTGCTCATCACACGGCTCCTGGAACTCACTCCTACTGTGGTGCAAGTGCTGAGTCACAGGCTTGCTTGTACGGATGGACTTGCTGGGGCAGATGGCTATTAAGTAGCTCCCCAGGTGAAGATGGCTGATTAGATGCAGCTCCTGCACTTTTATCTGATGCTGGCTTGGTATCTGCACCACAGTTGTCCTTTGAAGGATGAAACATAAACAAGCAAAGTCAGGGAAATAGGAGTTTTCTTTTAGACTCCAGTGGTTCATGCCCTTCCATTAATGGATGGGGTGGTGAGCTACATGGAGGATTTCCTAAGAAGCCCAAGGCGTGAACTTCCCACACGCCTTTAACTCTTTGATGCCTGTTTCAGGTGGGGACCTGAACAGTGGCTCACGAAGACGTGATAATTAGAGCCTGTGCCGCATTCAGAGAGACCAAGTTGTGTTACCACCGCGCAGCAGTCGCTGTGCGAGGACAAGGAATAGCCAACTGAGTGAAGACCAGCATGGGAGGGAGCCCAGAGCCCCGTGGGGGGTCGGTTCAGGGGCCTGGAAGCGAGAGGTGTGGGCGCAGGCTGGCTGGAGGAACTCCACGGGAGGCACCACCTGCCTGTGCCTCAGCTCTCCATCTAAGAACCGAGGACTGCCATTGCACCACCTCCCCGGGCTTGTGGCGAGGGTGAGATAAGCCCCTGCTTTGGAAGCACCGAGAGGATTGCCCGGCACACGGCAAATGCTGCACATGTATCTGCTGAGCAAAATAAATGATTAAATGCAGTAATGCGAGTAAAATGCTTCGCTCTAGTTCTGGGACTTTGATGTGCGCCGTTTGTGTCAGAGAGTGTTTACGAAGGGTAGAGAGAGTGTACCTCATGTCTCTGCTTTGACAGAAGTCATCATCGAAACAGGCTCGATTTTCCTTAACGAGCAGAACAGCTTCTGCAGTTGGTGCTGAGCATCACGTTACCATCCATTCCTCGGCTTTAAATGTGGTAGGTACATTTGTTCTTGCTGGGTAGTCCAGGTCAACGTGCTCAGTCCTCAGATTTATATGCGATGTTCGCAGTACTTTTGAGGACTAGAAAGGTCAAAAATAGAGATAAATAAGTACTGAAACCCTGATTTTTTTGCAAACAAAAACCCACTCTCTTCATTCACGTGTGTATTTATACATCTCCTGACTTCATGCTTGTCAATCAGTCCACTGAGTGAGACACAGGTGTAGTTATGCGTCCCTCTTCATGAGATGCCGGTGACCGACTCTTCTGAGGGGAAAAACAAGGGCCGCTTCAGTGCAGCACATTCTCCTTTCTGGGGTCCTAGCCCCAGATGCCCACCGACCTCTGGGGCCATCTGCTTGGTTTGGGTCCTGTCATCCCCTCGGTCCCTCCCCGCCCCTCCCTGTGGCGAGGTCCAGGCAGGCAGGGGCTGCATCTGCCCTGGTTGCCGCTGTCTGCCCTGCGCTGGGACTCCAGGTGCAAATGACCTACAGACTGTCCCCTCCCCACACGTGTCTGACAGTGTGCTGATTTCCTTGTCCAAGACATCAGCGTCCGCCCGAAATGGCTGTGCCTCAGAACGACAAACGGAACCTCGTGCCTGGGGGAAGGCGAGGGAGGCAGCTGCAGCAATTTCCTTCAATGTCCCCGAGTACCATTTGTATATAAATTTCTCCCAGTCCCAAATGTGTGGGAAGGGCCAGGACTGATTCACAGGCTGCCCTCGGAGAGGTGGCGTGGTACAGGTCGCTGCAGAGAGGGTGACAGGCAATGACTAAGACCCCTGCACCACAGCTGAGTTAATTAAAGTGCTTTAATAATCTGCGGTGTGTCACTGAGGGTAATAATGAAGGTGATGCTCAGTGCAGGGGGTCAGACAGGAAGCCGAGAATGGGGTTGCCACGGCAACGGTGTCCCTGGCCAATCCCAGGCGTGGTTCAGGCCTGCCATCTGCATGGAGCGCTTCCTCTCCAGTCTTCCACGGTGAGGAATGGCCATCCACACGAGCAGACCTCCTATCTGTTGCAACACATTAAATGGAATCTACCAGAGAGAGTCAGGGATACAGGGAGCATATGAACAGAGAGAAAGAGCAGAGAACAGCAGAGGGGGAGACAGATAGACCGGGTGAAGCACCTGGCGCTATTGGTGGCATGTGGAAAAAGTACATTTCTCTTGGGACAGGTCTGCTGGCTGAGTTGGGAGTAGGCTGGCTCGTCTGCATCCTGGTTCCTCTCCTACTCTGAGCATGACCCCAGGGGGTTGGAAAATCCAGCCAGAGTCAGAGCTTCCTCCAGCGCCCACTGCACCAAAGGCTGGGGTCTCCTTTTGTCACGGGGCTGTATGTGCAGTTGCACAAGCTGTTCTCTGCACCAGGCACCCGAAGGAGCGTGCCGGGGGCCCGAGCCCCCCGTGCTCCTAGCACAAGCTGTGAGTCCTGGTGCTCACCGAGTCTGCCCAGAGAAAGGGGAGCCCTTCCAGACGTGAGCATGGGCACCCGACGGGCACACCTGACGGGCATGGCCTGGTCCCTTTCCTGTTTTCCCTTTTGTAGTGAGGGTGGGAAGGCTCTTTAAAGTGTGCTTCATGTGCCAGTCACTTCCCACCCTCTACCTCCCACCTTTGAAGCAGAAAGTAAAACATAACGAATCTGGTGTGGGGTTGGGGTATTGCTGGGTGTCCCCGGCCCTTGCTCTGTAACAATATGACTATGAAGGAGTTGAGGACATGCCACTTGAAAATATGCCACTTTGGCACGCTCATGATTTTGAGGTGGAGCATTAGAAAAACAGCAAATTTATGGAGGGGCTTTGGCTGAACTCCCCATATCTGTCTAAAGCCAGATCCTCCAAGAGGGGCTTGACTGTCATATGACCCCTTCCCAGGAATGTCACCCGCCTGGAAGACGGACTCTTATCACAGGAGAGAAGGCTCGGAGTCAGCACCACACCCTGACAAACTCACACCTCCCGTCTACTCTTCGAAGGGCCTCTTTATCTTTCCTAAAAATCACTTACTTTCCGCTGAGTTGGCTTCATCCTCCCTCTCTCCCCTATTACACCAGTGAGCTCTCAAATCTCACCAACTTATCTGAGAATTCCCTTTTTTCCTGTGATGTCCCCCTGCACATATTAAAATAAATATATTTGTGTACCTTTTCTGCTCTTAACCCCTCTGTTGTCACTTCATTCCACAGACCCAGCTGCCCAATCCATAAGGTTGAGTCTTCCCTCCGCTCCAGCTCATAAAACCTCATCGTGTGGCCCTTGTGGGCCAGAGCAGGTTACTTTGCAGATGAAAAACGTCCCGCTTAGTGAGGGGCGTGGAAAGAAACATTCCTGTGGGCACTGTTCTCTGAGCCTTGCGTAGGTCGTTCATTTCAACCTCATGACGCCCCACGCACAGGACCCTCCTGGCTGGTGTGGCACTCCTTACGTTGAGCTCTAGTTGGATTCGTATCATGTAGATGTTTCAAATTCCCTCCTGGGGACACAGAACAAATGACAAACAAATTGTGGTTTATTCAAACCACTGATGAACGAAAACAACTAGGGATACACACAACCTACTATCTGCTTTTATTTACGGGAAGCTCAGGGACAGGCAAAACGAATCTGCAGGGATAGAAATCAGGAACAGCGGCTGCCTCGGAGCAGGAGGGCACGGATTGGCTGGGCGGGGGATGGGTCTGTCCTGTATCTTGACAGGGTGGGGCTCCACGGCTGCTTAAAGTTGTCAATGTATTGTGCACGTCACTGTATAAAGTTCGACCTCACACAAAAAAGTTTAAATCTTAACATCTTAAGGAAATACTTTTGAAAAATCTTAGCAAAGCAAAACAACAGTGCATGTTCTGAAGAAAGACTAGCTGGGCTTACATCCTTTCCCGCCGTATCAGGGTGCGGGGACTGCTGTAACAAATGACCACAAATGTATCCCTCTCCCCGTTCTGGAGTCCAAAAGTCTGAAATCAGTGTGTGCTGAAGTCAGGGGGTCTGCAGGGCTAGGTTCCCTCCCATGGCCCCAGGGAAGAATCGGCCCTGGCCTCGCCCAGCGTCTAGGGGCACCGGCATCCCTCAGCTTGGGGTCTCTTCCTGCATCTTCGAGGCCAACAGGGTGGCATGTTGCTTAAGGGATCGTGTTGCCTTCTCTTCTTCTGTCTATGGTCAATCTGCCCCTAAGGATACTTGTAAATGTATTCAGGGTGAATCTGGATAACTCAAGATAATCTTCTGTGCCAAGATCTTTACATTAATCACATCTCTAGAGCCTCTTTAGTGACACTCACAGGTTCCAGGAATTAGGACGCGGATGTCTCTGGGGTCAATATTCAGGCCACCACATGCACCATTCATGAGCTGCGGGTCTGTGGGTGAGTCTCCTCACCTCTCTGTGGTCTCTCAATAGCCTCATTTGTAGAATGGTGCTAACTGCAGTACCCACGTTATAGCTGTGAGGCGTGAACATAGAGTGCTGAGCACAGGACCTGCACGTAGTAAGTGCTCAATAAATCATGGTTCTTATTTTATTATCATTATCACTCTTATGCCCTTTAAGTATCCCAGTCACATGCTAAGTGCTTAGAATCCAAGGATGAGAAGACACAATTCCTGTCTTCGGGAGTCTATAATCCAGTGGGGACACAGAAATGCAAACTGTGTATTCGTCTGCTGGGGCTGCTGTAAGCAAATACCACGCACTGGACTTAAACAACAGACATTAATTTCCTCACAGCACTGGAGGCTAGAAGTCCAAGATCAGGTGTGGCCAAGGTTGGTTTCCCCCAGGCCTCGCTTCTGGGTGTGTAAGTGGCCACCTTCTCCCTGTGCCCTCACCTGGCCGTCCCTCTGTGTCTGTGTCCTGACCTCTTATTAAGACAACAGTCAGACTGGCCTTCGAGTGGCAGCGATGCTCGAAGGCAGCCACCGCGGGACAGTGTTACAGCAATGAACGAAAAGGCAAACGCACAGGCCAGCCCTCCCCCGACTTGCTTTAAGCCGTCTTCATTTTCCACAGCAGCACATTTTCTAGGTATGTCCCGTAGACTTCCAAGTACCGGACAGTAAGCTCCCATTCAAAGGCAATTTAACTTAAAATACTCTAAGTAAGACTAATTTTTTGGTCTATTTGAAATACGTAAGTTGTGCTATCACAGAGAGAGGACGCCAGCCCGGCTGGATTAGGGTGCACCCCGGTGACCCCACTTTATGTTAACTGCCTCTCTAAAGGCTATGCCTCAGAACATAGTCACATTTTGAGATGTTGGAGGTCAGCATTGCAACATGTGAATTTTGGGGAGACACAGGTTAGCCCATAGAGAAATGATTCCAAATGGAAAGTTCACTGCCAACTGGGAGAAATGAAAAAGGAATGAGGTCTCTACGAGGGCAGATCTGCTCCACCAGCAGCAGTTCGGGGACTCTTTGCCATGTGAACAAACCACTAACGGGGGACAAGCGGGAAGGCCAAGGGGGCCTTCTGAGGGCAGGAGGGACCTGGAGGATGTGGTTCCTGCTTGTGGAGGCGGCGGGGAGGGGCAGGATGGCGGTAGTCACTGAGGCAGGCAGGAGAAGGCCCCTTCTCCTTCACCTTTTCCTCCCATCACGGGAGGGGCTGGGCACCAGGGCTTGAGCCACCCTGATGCTGTCCAGGGTCACACAAGCCAGTGGCTCTCAAGCCCTGGAACTTGGACCATTGCCGAGAAACGCATTAGCAATGCAGGGTCTGGGGTCCACCGAGACCCACCGGCTCAGAAACTTTGGGGATGGCAGCAGGGGGAGCGATGGGTGTTTTAACCAGCTCTCCATGTGATTCTGAGGCTCCCATCATAGCTGTTTCCCATGGGAGTTTGAGGCTCCCATCACAGCTGTGATGATGCTGAGCTGAACAGAAATAAACTCAGTGGTTCCAAATGGAGGCCCAGATAGAGAATAGCTTTCACGGGGACACCAGGCTGTGGCTGGCCCCTTGTGTGGACTTTGGAGCTCGGAGACCTGGCTCAGATCCCACTCACAGGTGCTGCACCTGCAGAGTGGGGAGCCCAGCCCTAACCAGACATGGGCGTGGATGGAGCAGTCCAGGTGCTACTCCCAGCAGGGGACAAAGCAGGCCCTGGACACCCACTAGATGCTCATCTTCTCCCCTCCCTCCCCACGCCCCTCGGAGACAGCTGTATGGTATTACTGTGTTTCCAGCCTACTTCATGAAAACATGTGGGGAGGGAAGGCTAGGGAGGGGACATCCCACTTTCCCCTGTGGAGCAAGCTAGTCAAGTCCTAAGAGGGCACGGGCGGTTCTCCTTCAGATCTGCAGCCTAAGTCGGGCTTAGGAAACGTGAGAGGCAGGAGATGTATTAAGAAGGAAGCCAGACAGCAGCTTTTGCACTCAGTGGACCAAAGGGGGCGTTCTAGCCTGACTCGGAGCTTGTGTTGGCTGGGGCTGCTGTGCAGGGCTCCCCGGGTAGGAGGCTCAGGTCACAGACATGTGCGGCCTCACAGTCTCCAGGCCAGAAGTCTGGGATCAAGGTGTCTGCAGGGTTGGCTCTTTCTCGTGGGCTCAGAAGAAGACCCCTTCCTTCCTTGTCTGAGTCTCTGGTGGTTGGCAACAGCCCTTGGTTCTCCTGGGCTTCCCGCGTGTCACTACTGGCACAGGGCACTCTCCCTGTGCCTTCCTGTCGTTCTCCCTCCATACTCTGTGTCCAAACTCCCCTCTTCTTCGAAGGGCTCCAGTCATTGGATTGGGGCTCACCTCGATTCCGTCTGACCTCATCTTAACTCGATCGCCTCTGCAAAGACCCGTTTCCAAGTAAGGCTCCATTTCCCAGGTGCTGTGTCAGGGCTTCAGGGCCTCTTTCTGCAGACGGAATTCAGTCCACCACACGGAGCACATGGACAGCAGCGCTCTGGCTGACGGGGCCTGTTTGAGTCTCTTTGCTCCGGAACAGCGGGCAGGTGGGTGACCGACTGGACAGCTGCAAGCTTCCTCGGGAAGTATTTGTTCCTCTGAGGAAGGGGGCTTCACTCGGGAGCAATCAGCTGGATTCTCAGATGCTTAAGAATAGCAGCAGTGTCTGGGGACTTGAAAAACAGAGAAAAAGGGAAATGTCTTAGGTTTTCTTCTGGAAGCAGCGATGGCCTGTTTAGATTCATTTAATTGAAAAAAAAAAAAAAAAGCAGAGACTTAGATCTTTATGACTTTTTTTTTTTTTTTTTTTTCCTGAAGCCAATTTAATAAAGTGAGGGGTGGGCGGGACCGTAATGAGGGTGGTCTGAAACCCAAAGCCATAACTGTCCCCTGCATCTGGACAGAATGCCCTGGAAGGAAGTCGTATATGTTTAATGATGTGTTTGTTAGTATTCCAGTTCCATGTGACGGTTCAGGGTCCAGTTCTTTAAAAGAAAGCTTTTATGGAGAAAAAAATCTGCTGGGTTGGGGGGAGAAAACGAGCTGAGCTGAACTTAACTGCCACTAGCACTTTGTAAACTTCGCCCTGCTACGCTTTGGCTAAAGTGACAGAGAAGTGACCTCACTTCCCATAAGCACTGTATTGCACAACCTCAGAGGGAAGCGTGAGGTCTGGTCTTGGGGATGTTGGGTCTTGGGGCACCTTTCCGGAGCGTTTCAAGTCCCTGTTGGCCAGAACACAGCTTGCTTGTTTGCTTCCGTAGAGACGGGGACTTCTGGCTCAAGGTAAGGGGCTCATTGCCAACCCGGCCCTGGTCATTTGACCTTTATTCCTTTGATCCAAGCAAACTTCAAAAACATAAATATTCCTGGGAGTATCTTCTGGGCAGGCCTTACCAGCAAGGCCCCACAGGGGGTCTACCACACTCCGCTCTCTCTTGGAGCTCTGCGTCACACACATGTGGTCACATAGGTGGTGTCCCATGATTTAACCACTCTGGCCACCACTGAGCACCAGGCTGGCTGGCGGCCAGTAAAATGGCTTAGCCCAAGAACTCTGCCCAAAGGCACGTGGTAGGCTGAATAATGAATGCCCTTCCCCCCAGAGATGTCCTAATCCCTGGAATCTGCAAAAATGTTACCTTTTATAAAAAAAGGGACTTTGTAAATGTGATTAAGGATCTTGAGATGGGACGGGATCCTGGATCATCCAGGTGGGCCCGAAGTGCTAGCGCAAGTGCCACAGAAGATAGACAGAGGGAGATTCGGCGCAGACGGGAGCTGGCGATGCAGCGATGGAAGCAAGGTACTGCCCTCCGGCTTCCAGAGGGAGAAAGGGACCACGGGCCAAGGGATGTGGCTGCAGCGCTGGATGCTGGAAAGGCGAGGAACTAACTGTCCCCCCGCAGCTGTGGACACAGCAGTCCAGGGAAACGGATTTTGGATTTCTGGCCTCTGGAACTGTGAGAGAAAAAATTCCTGTTGTTACAGCAGCAAGAAGACACGGATGCACCATGCTCACCACTTGCTTTGTGAAGTAGCGAGGCCCCCATCTCTGACCGTGATCAGAGACTGGACTGCTCCTCAGAGGGTGTCCCCGAAGGAGACGGTGGCTCTGGGTGGCAGGTCACACGGGGCAATTTCTGAACCTCGGAAGCTCGGAGACGCTTGTGCTAGACTGCTAGACTGCCATATCAAAGCCCCGCAGGCTGGGTGGCCCCGACAGCAGGAGCTAGCGGAGCGTCATCTCCCTGCGCCCTCACAGGGTCGTCCCTCTGTGTGGGTCAGTGTCCCAATCTCTTCTTATGAGGACACCCATCAGATTAGGTGAAGGCTCACCCTGATGACCTCATTTTACCTTCATTACCTCTTTAAAGCCCCTGTCTCCTAGTGCAGTCACATTGCGAGGGGCCGAGGGCTGGGGCTGGAGCATAAGAACGGGGCAGAGGCGGTGGGGGGGGGCACAGTTCAGCCCGCAGCCACTGTGTTGCATGATGACGTCGCTGACATATCCATTTAAAGGCATCCTTAGACAAACCTCTGCTTTGAATTTGGGAGCGCTTATGGCCATGTATAAAATGGGGAAAAGTCCCGAAGTGAAAACCCACGGTGCCAGGAAGTGCCTACAGCTTTAAGCCTCACATCCAGTCATTTCCCGTGGGAGGGACGCAGCCGGGGGTGCTTTAGCGCCTGGGGGCTCCGCGGGTGGTCTGCCTGCCATGGGCGTGGCGCTGGCCCATCCGGGGACTTCTCCTGACACACAGCAAACCACACTTCGCTGCCCGTGGGGCCTCAGGCCTCTGTCAGCAAGTCTGCCAAAGAGACGGCAAACCCACCCACAGCCTGAAATAGAATCTCACTTGTTTTCCAACGTGCGACAAAGGAGGGAGGCGTTCAGTTTTGGAGGGAGCTGAGCCAGTTTCCTTATGGGTCATTTTCTCTGTGAAACAGGACCCTCCCTGGTTACCTCCTCGGGTGGTCATCCTTCTTACCCATGTATTGGCATTTTGGGTGGGGTGAGTCTCTGTTGTCAGGGGCCATTCCAGGCACTGGGGAATGTTGGCCGTGGCACCCCTGCCCCTATGCAGTGGATGCCAGTGGTACCCCCGCCCCATTCGTGCCAACCCTGAATATCTCCAGACCCAGCAGTGTCCCCTGGGCGTAAAATCACTGCCAGCTGGGAAGGACTGGCCTAACCAAACCATAGAGAAAAACAGCCGGGGGAAGGAGTGGCCTGGTGGCCTGACTTTGCCGTCTTCGGGAGAACACAGTGAGCGGGAAGTGGCGAGTGGAGCATGCCTTAGAGTGTTGGAGGTGGGCAGAGGGCACACCAGGGAAGGGGGGCACCTTCGCCAGCAGTGTGTAAAGGTGACAGATCCTCCTCACTGGCTGTTGAGTCAGACGCTCTCTCCACTGGCCCCCGAGCTCAGTGCTCCAGATGACGAGAGAGCACCCATCGAGGTCACTTGGGGACCATCTTCATGTGACCTCTGGTGCTCTTTTTAGGGGACCTGACCCCTCTTGTAACTCAGCTGCCTGCACGCCCCTCCTTCTTGTACTCGAGCCCCACACATGCTCGGTTGCTCCTTGAATACCCTAGAACTGCCTCTGGGCCTCTGCCCCTGAGGTTTCTCCCGCCACACGGCTTTCCTCCTGCGCACACGGCTTTCCTCCTGTGCTTTTCTCTCCTGGCCCCCTTTCATCATTGAGGTCTTAGCTCCACCACCCGCCTGAAACCACTTCTGTCCTTTTCTTCATTGCATGTGTCACTATCGGCAGTCGGGAATGTGGAGAGACACCCCTCCCCTCCCACTCCCACCCTGTCATTCTGAGCACCGGGAGGTTTTTCTAGAGTTCTCTGGGGCCTGTGTTGGCTTTTTAAAATTTTCTGTGTGGGACTCCAACCACGCCGGCCTTCCAGGACCACACAATGCACATTCTGTGGGGAGCGTTTCTCCTGCGCCCTATCCTGGGACCTCAGAAGAAATCGACCCTTTGTCCTGCCCGGACCTTAAAAGGGGGCATAAGGGGCTGGGGGGAGGTCAGCAGCATGGGGTTGAAGAAACACCTTGCCTGAGTCACTTTCCTGCCCTGCCCAGAGCTTGTCCTCACAGCTGGGGCAGTAGGGTACCCAGCCTTGGGTCTCAAGGGACAGCCCTCCCCCCTGGCCATGCCCCACACCTCTGCACCGAAGCTGCACTGTAGGGTGGTCGCTCCCCCAGCCCTGGCCAGAAGGAGATCTTCCTGATCAGCATCCCAGAAGCTGGTGGGAACTGAGTTTCCACCCATCTTTCTCCTTTGCCCCTAGGGTATGTCAGCTGGAGTGGTCTAAAATCATGAAGGTGACAGGGAAAACCCTCCGCAGCCCGTTAATACCCCTCCAAATTAGGCCAATCAGGAAACTGAGAATGGCCTGTCTATGAAAAGCACACAGTAGACTTTTTACTCGTGAAGTTCATCTGGCAACGTGGTCTCTGTTTGATCCGATCCCCACAAGCCTCGCTTCTCCAAACTCCATCCAGGCGCATTATAAAGCGAGAAAGGAGACTGCTCCCATGCGAGGATTGAGGTGTTCGGGGAGAATCTAGTTAAAAAGATTGCACCGAGCGAGGATTATTTTGGGGCTGTTATGACTGGTCCCTCACCTGGCCATGTAGGTCTTTGGCCGTGTAATTCTGCACCGTGCGGCGTGCCTTCCAGGGGAAGTGTGCGAACCCGGGACAGGGGCACTTACTGCATCTGCCATCACACCAGGGACTCTTTCAAAAATGAAGTTCTCAAAAGGCCTTCCTGGTCTTGGCAAGAATAAAGGTCTTTATTTTTTTATTTAAACCTCAAACAACAGAATCCTTCTTTTGAGGTTTGTGGTTAGCACAGTTCGTTGTTCTTAATGGTCCCACATGAAGTCTTTTATTGCATGCAACATCACTTTATAGGAGTTATCAAAAATTATCTGACCATCAAAACGTTTAAACACAGGCTTGCTGCGCGGGTGACAACGGAGCAGAGCCGTCCGCAGATTAGGGTTGGTTTTATGGCCAAACAGAGGGCCGTGTGTCTTTGAACACTCAGGGGTTGGCTGTGTATTACACAAGAACAAAGGCTATGCACGTTAAATTATGTAATGATGACGGGGACTTAAAACGAATCTCAGGAGCCATCAGATTTCTACCTTTGAGACTTTCTTTCCAGGAAGGAAGGCTGCGCCTGCACCTCACACTGCCCCCCCCCGCCACCCTGCCCCCCCACCACCCCGCCCTGCAAGACCATCCACGAAGACTGCAGGGAAACCCTCGCTCGGTTGGAATAGGCACTTCTGGAAGCAGTGGGGTGTGGGTCTGGCCATGTGTTCACGCTGGGGGAGGAGAAACTAGGTTACTTGTGGAGGAGCAGGGTGGTAAGATCAAAACCAGCCTGAGGAAACCTCAGGCCTCAGGTACTGGTCCTGGAGAACTTGCGTGTCTGCCCCCGGGGAAAATAGCTGTGTGTGTGTGTGTGTGTGCGTGTTTGCGTGTGTGTGTGTTCAAATGCGCACAACACAACATTGACCATTTAACCATGTTGTGTACCATTTGATGGCATTGAGCACCTTCATGACTATCTCTAGAACTTTTTTGTCTTCCTAAATTCAAGCCGCTGGTACCCACTATCTGTCTCTGCGAATCTGACGACTCTAGGACCTCACATACGTGACGGCACTCAGTATGCGTCCTTCTGTGACTGGCTTATTTCACTCAGCACAGTGTCCTCCAGGCTGTAGCATGCACCAGAGTTCCACTTCTTTGTAATGCTGGACCGTATTCCGTGGACTGCATGTGCCACATTTTACTTCTCTGTTCGTCAGTCAATGGACGTTTGGAGAAAACAGAACTTTTCACGGTGTCACCTTACACGTGAACAGGATTTATTCTAAAGAGTGTTATGCAACTTTACCAAAGAGTTTGCCCACTCTCTTTAATCTGATGGAAAAATAGATGATGAAAGATAAGAGTAATTGGGTAAATAGCATGTATTTAAATAATACCAAATATGTAAACACTGGTGTCGTTCCCCCCTCCTCCCCAGTAATTTTTGTTATGGAAGAATGTTCAGGGTACAAAGTCTACATTTCAAAAATAGAATTTATGAATCTAATCATATTAACTCAACAGGGAGCACAAATGCCAAAATAGCCTCTGTGAGTCATTTCTTGGATTCCAAAAGGAATTCATTTCAGACAGGAGTTTTCTCTTCTTTGAGGTTTGTTTTAAGAAGTTCCAAAAGCAAACAGTGAAATAACAAAATGCCCGGAGGCACAGATCTCAAAGCAGCCCTTTGAAATAGCAGCTCCAATGGCAGAAGTCAGGGGCTGGCTCTGGGCGGGGGGTGGGGGACTCCTGTCCTCGCTCTGTGGTTCAGGCTTGCCCACCCTCCCACGGGTCTTGATGATCCTGCTAAGTCTCTAGCCCATTTAAGAACCTGTGGTATTGAGATGGGGGGGGGGGTAGAGAAGGGGAGTGTGGGAAAGGAAACCAAAGGTCTTGGGGGCTTTTCAAAGCCATAACCATTTTTGAAACTGGTTAATTTAGTGATTTTTCTGTTTCTAGCTATCAGCCAGAGTCTGGATGGAGCAGGCTGAAATTTAGGGCTGTCGTGTGTGGCTGCAGAATGACACCATTTATGCCACTCTGTGAGCCAGTGTCAGCTGCTGGGCCTGATTTCCTTCCTCATCCTTGAGGCCCTCAACCCCTCTGCCTGTCCCCAAGGCATTTGCAGGGGCTGTGCCTCCCACAGGTGACCTTGTCAGGTGACATTGGTGAGTCTTATTCTTAAGCCATCGCTGAATTGTTCTATTGGTTCATCTTTACCCCCCACCTTTGCCTGGAGAATAAAGCCTGTCTATGAAGAACAACCCAGCCCACGTCTGCACTAGTAAATCCGAGTGGGTACCCAGCAGGTTCTCCAGAATCTGCCAACAACACAAGGGTGCTTAGGTGGCCTGCATTTCCCAGCTCTGTGTGGGCCGGGGTGCCGCTGACAGTAGCTCCTTCTTTTTCTTTGGTGAAGTAAGTTGAGTGAGCAAAGAAGTTCGGGGAATCCTGGGTTGACCCATGGTAAATCCACACAGTCACTACAGGAATGATTGGAGTTTCACGTGCACTGGGAGTCTTGGGAGCTGGGCAGGGGATGACCCGCTTTCCAAATGTATTTAATCATCAAACCATCTTGTTAAGGAGCATGTCCCTGGAGCAGTGTCCTCTGAATACACTTAAAACACACTCAATTTAGACAGCTGTTAAATTCAGTACTTTAATACAGTACCCAACACACAGTAAGCTGTCTGCAAGTATCAACAGTGCTTCCGGGACCACGGATTCAATGCACCAATGCCCCCAGACTCTTTTTCCTGACCTGTGCACACCCAGGGTCCCCCAACCTGTCAGCTTCGAGTACAGGGAAGGGGAAAGGGAGGCAAAGGGAGAAAATGGTTGGATTTTCCACAAAAAACTTCAAGAACTACTGCTGCACAAAGAGGCCGAGGAAAGCGACGGGCGTGTCCTGCAAGAGGGCACAGAGTTTGGGGTGGAGAGAGAGTGAGACTCTCAAAGAGCTGAAATGTGAGGTACGGAGAGAAGGGTGGGGAAGGAAGGGAGGAAGAAGTGTCACTGTGCGTTGCAAGGGAATCTTACTTTGGCCTTTTCCAGGGACTTTGTTTGCTTTTTGTTTCATTCTTTGCCTGCTGGGTGGTTTGGTTTTCAAATCAGACACTATGCTGTGGCTGGCTTCGGGGAGCCAGCAAATCAACCCAACTTCCTGCAGGCTTTACTGGCAATAATAAGAACTGTTTACTATTATTTATCACCATGAACCCGTAGCTAGGTCTTCTCGCTTGGTCTGTCCAGAGAGGTTATTGGCATTGAAACTGTGGTTCTGGGTACTGACCCTTGGATTTATTGGCCACGCCAGGTGGCTTCATCTTGATTTAGATAAGTGTCATCTAAAGATCCCAAATCTGTAAATCATGGTGAAGAACTGGCCAAGGAAAGGCAAACGCAGACAATTCAAGGGATTCTCTATTCCAGGGCCTTGCATTGCAAGGTGAGCATTTGTTTCTGGCAGGGAAATGCGACAGGCCTCCCCCAGCCTCTGCCCAGGCAGCACCAAGCATGAGCACCTCCCGGGGAGTGAGCGCTGGCCCCAACCGCCACTGTTGCCAGCTTCCTGGGCCCACGAAGGAAAATGATATCCTGGGTGGACTGGTGCTCCAGTCCTGCTTCAATTCCAATGGAAGTCCACATTAGGGGCTCTGCCCAAATTTATGAAACCAAAGGAGTGCATTTTCTTTCTTGCTTATAATTTTTCCCCAGGAAAACCTCAAAGCCTGCTTTGAAATCAGTCCCCAAAGCACAAAAGGATTCTTTTTGCACCTTTTTCCTTCAAGGTACCTGTAAAGCAAGGATCCGATACGCACGTTGATGATAAAACATAATGAGAGGACGACTCGGGGCAGCTTTCATTCGCCTCGTTTTCCATTGTTGACATTTTCATCGTCAGCTTTTCATTTTTCGCTGTTGACAAAGCTGCTTCGAGCCTGGTTGAAGCCCAGAATCTGTTTCATGTTTTTGTTTGTCCCAAGGCTCTTCTGTCGAAGACCTTGATTGAGTCCTGAGAGGACCGAGGTTTGCCGGGAGGCGCTGGGTTGGAGGCGTCTGTCCTTGGCGAGGCTGCCGAGAATTGTCCAAACGAAATGTCCCCCTGCCCCCTGGGGAGTGCCTGGGTAACGGCAGCTTCCAAGGACATTTTTGGAAACGATGTCGCTTTTAATAGTTTAACTTATTTAAACAGTTACAATGGGTTAAAAACATTGGAAGGGGTGCAGGAGAAGTATGGGAGAAAGCAGCCTGACTGGGTCCCCCTGGAATGCCATTTGTCTTTGGACTTGGTTGGGTGGCGGGCCCTGGGAGGATGGGCATGTTCTTGTGCTCATCAGACGGCAGGCATTGACCTTGGACATGAGTAGCAGGTGTTGTCAGATGCTCCCTTCAGTGAATGTCATGGATGGCTCCTGTCACTCCATCCCTGGTAGCGGATGGGCCCTGGCAGGCTGACTCAGCCAGCTCTGACTGGCCACAGGGCTCTTCGAATGTGAACCAGAACTTTCTTTTGTAAGTAAGCCATGGAAAAAATCAACCTGTGTAGGAAGGTTTTATCATGGAAAGCAAGACTTCCCTGCCCTAGCCCCCCGAGCCCCCCACCCCCATGGCAGGCTAGCTCCCTCCAAATATCGTCTTAAATGAGAATTTCAGCCGTTTCTGGTTTTTGTCCTGCTGGTAATCCCTGCCAGGTTGCTAAGTGATACATGCAGATCACTTAAGAAACGCCCAGTTTTGGCCAACTTTCCGTCATGAGAAATGCAGGCGCTCACCTCTTCTTTCCTCCTGTCAGGACAGGTACGGTGCTATTTTGGTTTCTCAACTGGTTGACTCTGTAAGTTAAAATAATAGATTTGTTGCCTCGCCAATAGTATCTCTTAAGTACCTCACTTTGAAAGATTAAGATATTAGAATTGGGGCCCCTCCCCTCATCTCCTTCCACCCCGTCCTCCACCCTAAGTGTGAACCTGGCTTTGGAACCCTCTGCTCCCCTCTCTACAAGCCAGACGTGTCCCCCTGTCTCCCGAAGAGTTAATCAGAGGTCACCACTTCGAATTCCCACCGCTGGGCACTTAGAAAGGCCCGGAATATACTTTTTGGCAGGAGCCAGCGATGCGCATGGCTGGGAAGACACACTCTAAATCTCACAAACCCAGTGACATGCGCAGCCGCCTGGTCGGTGCGGTGGCAACCCTAACACGGGCAGTGAAAGCGGGGTTCCAGCTTCACAGGCAGCCCCTCAGGACAGTGTTAAGGGCATGGCCCTCGAAGTGCTCACGAGGAGCTGGCATGCCTTCAGTCCACAAATATTTACTGAGCTCCATCTTAGTCTGTATAGGCTGTTCTCTCTTCTTATTGTTTTCTTTTTCCATTTTAGATGCCTTCGCGTATTTCTGTTCGGGGTGTTTTTTTCAGTTTACTCTTTCAGGAAAAAGAAGGTCTGCTGAAACGGGTGTCGCAGGCAGGGGCCTGCGCAGCGGAAGGGCCAGCGAGCCCCTTGGGGAGGAGGTGGGGAGCTGCGAAGGCTGTTCTGTTCTTCCTGCTTCACACGGATGCAGGTGGGGACGAGGTAGGGGCAGCTCCGTTTTCAGGGGTCACGCTTGTTCGATGAACACAGACGCATCTATCTCCCTTCCCTCTTCCTCCTCCTCCCTTTCCTTTCCCTCCCTCCCGCCTCTGTTTTCACCCATCAAATCTGACTTCTAACACAAGGAACTAGAACCATTCCCTCCAAAATATTTCCGTAACCTTACAGGTATCTCTTCGATTAGCTCCAGCAAATATAATAACCAAACCATCATTTGATTTTCTTGAGCCTTTACTTTTAAGATCAGTTTAGGTTCACAGCGAAATTGAGCAGAAGGCACAGAGGTTTCCAGTGCACCCCCTGCCCTGCCCCCACGCACAGCCTCCCCCACCACCAACCTCCCCCGGAGCGGTGTGCTCGTTACAATCAATGAACCGATGTTGACGATCATTATCACCCAAATCCATAGTTTCCACCAGGGTTCACTCTGCGTTGTACATTCTCTGAGTTCGGGCAAAGGTTTAATGACATGTGTCCACCATCACCGTGTCATACAGTCTTTTCCCTGCTCCAAAGCTGCTCTGATCCGTCCTTCCCTTCCAAAGCCAGGCAACTGGGGATCTTTACACTGTCTCCATAGTTTCTCCTTTTCCAGAACGTCATATAGTTGGAATCACGCCTTTCAGATGGGCTTCTTTCACTTAGCAATATGTATTTAAGTTTTCTCGATGTCTTTTCATGGCTTCATAGCTCATTTCTTTTTAGTGCTGAGTAATATTCCATTGTCTGGATGTGGCACAGTTTTATCCATTCATCTACTGAAGGATATCTTGGTTGCTTCCAAGTTTTGGCAATTGTAGACACAGCTGCTATCAATATCCATGTGCAGTTTTGGGGTGGGCGTAAATTTTCAGCTCCATTGGGTAAATAACAAGGAGTGTGATGGCTGGATTATATGGAAAGAGTGTGCTCAGTTTTGTAGGAAACTGTCTTTCGGAGCGGCTGCGCCGTTCTGCATTCCCACCAACCATGACTGACGGACCGAGTTGCTCCGCATCCTTGCTAGCCTTTGGTGGTGCCGGTGGTTTGGATTTTGCCTATTTGAATGGGTGTGCCGTGGTGTCTTGTTGTTGTTTTCCTTGGTGTTTCACTGATGATGACTTATGATGTAGAGCAGCTCTTCACAAGCGTGTTTGCCATCCGAGCACCTTCCTGGATGAGGTCTCTCTTGACGTCTTTGCCCATCTTTTAATCAGGTTGTTTTCCGATGGCATGTCCTGAGTGCTTTGCGTATCTTAGGTAGGGGCCCTTTATCAGATGTTTCTTTTGCAAATAGTTTCTCCCAGTTTGTGGCTTGTCTTCTCATTCTCTTGCCATTGTCTTTCACATAACGGAACTTTTGAATTTTAATGAAGTGGACTTTATCAATTTTTGTTTAAATGAATGCATGTCTTGTAGTTCCAGGGCTCAGGCCTCCTGAAGTCTTGCTGTACATGGTATCTCTTGACAGAGGAAGGGTGTCTGCCTCCAAATAGGGGTTCAATGGGGGAGAGGTTGTGCCCAGGCTCAGCCTTCCAGAAACAAACAAACAAACAAACAAGGAAATGCAGGTCTTAGAAGCTCTTTCACTTGAGAAACATTTTCTTTCCCGCCCCGTTAGCGTAATGACAGTCTCGGCCGGCGAGCTCATCAGCGGGGCTTTTCTGGATGGAGGAGTCATCGTGTGTGGTGTGTGTGAAGCGCTGGAGCGCTCTTGCCCGGGAGGGAGGTCTGTCGGCACCATGGTAATGAATCACGGCTCCACATGAGAAACGCATGGACCGATGCCATGCAGCCCTCCGAGGCCTGCCTTTGCCAGCGCAGGAGAGCGGAGGCAGCTGCCACCCAGCCCTTTGGACACAGGAAGCACAGGCCCACCCGCTCCTCCGGCTCCCCTGGGGGACAGGCAAGAGGACAGCCCATGGTGCCCACGTGAGGGTGGATGTCACCTCGAGGTGACCTCATGTCCCCAGCCTCCTTCTTCTCTTCCTCCTTCTCTAATCCTTTAACCTCTTGGAGAGCTGGGCCCTGCCTGCTGACCTAGTCTGACCTCCGTCTGGGAGATGGAGGGGCGTGCCGGCTGGTCCACCAGGAGCTGGCAGCCAGGGCTGTGGCCTGGCCATGGATCTTCCTCCCACTTCACCCGGGGGCGGCTTCATTAGTCAGTGTTTGTGAAGTTCTTGAAGATGCCGAGTGCTCCACCAAAGCTGGTCCTCGCGGAGCGGGCCATGGAAGACCTGCGCGCTGGTCTCCCCGGTGGCGTGGGGGCCTTCGCGGTCTCCCTCCCTTCCCGGTGTGAGGCCCTGCAGGCTCGACCGGGCTCCGCAGCGCCTTTCTGCACAGGGCAACGCCAGCTGTGCGGGGAGTGCATGTGCTGTGTGTGCTGTGTCTGTGCGGTGTGACGTTCGTGTTATGGTTGGTGTGGGGTGTGTGTATCTGTGTGTGATGTGTGCGCTCTGTATTGTGTGTGTGGTGTGAGGTGATGTGTGTGGTGTGAGGTATGTGTGATATGTGTGTGGTGTGTGTGGTTTGGTGTGTGTGCTGTGGTGTGTGCGCTTTGTATTGTGTGTGGTGTGAGGTATGTGTGATATGTGTGGTATGTGTGGTTGTGTGGCGTATGTAGTGTGTGGTGGTATGTATGGTGTGGTATGTGTGGCGTGTGGTTTGTGTTATGTGCTGTGTGTGATATGTGTAATGTGTGGTATGTATGGTTTGCATTGCATGTGTTGTGTTGGCACGCATGGTGTGTTGTATGTGATCTATATGGCGTGTGTGTTTGTGTTGTGTGTGTGCTGTGGTATGTGCTTTGTGTTGTGTGTGTTGTGTGTTTGGTGTGTGTTGGTATGTATGATATGTGTGGTTTGTATTGCATGTGTACTGTGGTGTATGTGGTTTGTGTTCTGTGTTGTGTGTGATTGGTGCATGTGGTATGTATAGCATGTGTGGTTTGTACTGTATGTGTGGTGTGTGTGGTGTGTGTTGTGTGTTGCATGTATTTGGGGTATGTGTGGTATGTGCGGCATATGTGGTATGTGTGTAGTGTGTGTGGCATATCGTGTGTGTAGTGTGTGTGTTGTGTGTGGTGTATCTTGTGTGTGTGTTGTGTGTGTGATATGTATAATGTTGTGTTTGTGTGGTGCGTGCGGTATGTATAATGTGTGATATGTGGTTTGTATTGTATGCGTGTGTGGTTTGTGTGGCATGTGTGTTGTGTGTGGTGTATCTTGTGTGTGTGTTGTGTGTGATATGTATCATGTGTTGTTTGTGTGGTGTGTAGAATGTGTGGTATGTGTGGTGTGTGTGGTGTATCTTGTGTGTGTGATATGTATGTGTGGTGTGTGTGGTATGTAGAATGTGTGGTGTGTGCGGTATGTATAATGTGTGGTATGTGGTTTGTATTGTATGTGTGTTGTGTGTGGTATGTGCGGTGTGTGGTTTGTGTTGTTTGTGTGTTGTGTGTGGTATATACAATGTGCGGTGTGTGCGGTATGTATAATGTGTGGTGTGTGGTTTGTATTGTATGTGTGTTGTGTGTGTTATGTACAATGTGTGGTGTGTGTGGTGTGCTGTGGTGTGTGTATCTGTGTGCATCCCTGTGTGTGTGTGGCCCGTGTCCGCCCATGCGCCTGGCACTGCCGCACGACTGTGCCCCCCCGCCCCCGGGGACGTCAGCCACTGGCAAGGGCAGGGCCACGCCGCTGCTGGAGGTGACTTGGCTGCGGGCGGCCCTGAACTTTCGTTCTGAGAACACCACCTACGCGCCCGGCAGCCTGCCAGGCGCTGCGCCGCCCCCGCGGAATCAGTCAAGCCGACGTGAAAGCCATTAGCTTCCAACTGACAGGGGTTTTAATTTTTTTTGAAGCCATCCCAGATAGCTGCTTCTCTTCTTCTCTGCCCTGATTCCTGCGAACCTGGATGGAGGCCCCTCACCCGACCCTGGCCGGGCCCCAGGCCCCATGGCCCCCTGCTCCTGCCTGGCCCTCCGGAGGGCCCACTCTCGGCCACCCCCGCCGGAAGGACCTGCAGCTGCTGCCCGGATGCATGTGAGAGGAGCGTGGCCTGGGGCCGTTGGACTGCCCTGCAGACTGGGGATCCGGGGCAGAGGACGCAGATCTCTGCACGCTCTTGCCCTGTGCGCAAGCAGGGCACAGCTGTGGGCACAGGGGAGGCCCCCCACTCTCTCTGCGGCAGAGTTCGGGGCGTCCCCATGCCCTGGAGTCACGTGCACTTGAGGAGAGTCTGCCTATACAGAGTCCCTTCTTGCCCCCACCTCACCCTCTGGAGAGCTGGGTTGATGGGAGCAGAGGAGAGAATTTGCCCCTGACACCCTCATTTCTTTCTCACCATCCCCCAGTGGAAGGGTTCCCCGTGGTGTCTTTCAAAAAAATTAAGATATAACTTGCATGCCATAAAACTTGCCCTTTAAGCCAGGATAAGGCACCTAATTTGGCGCGGTTGCGTGTACTCCCAAGGTGGCACAGCTGTCACCGCTGCCTCATTTCAGAACATTTCACCCCCTGCTCCCCAAGAAACCCTGTGCCAGCAGCAGCCACCCCCATCTCCCCTCAGCCCCAGTCCCAGGAAAGCACACGACCGGCTCGGTCTACAGGTCTGCCCACTCTGGACATGTCACACGAATGAAGAAATCATGTACTATGTGACCTTTTGTGACTGCCTTCTTTCACTCCCCCTGGTATTGTCCAGGTGCCCAGATTGCAGCCTTCTCACAGCTGGGTAACATTTCCTGGTGGGGCCACGGCAGGTGTTTATTCGTCAGCCGATGGACTGCAGTGGCTTTTAAGTGTCCCAACCCAGTGTCTCCTCCTCAAGGGCAAGGGTTCTGTTGTCCAGTGTTGGAATCTTCTGGTAGATATGGGGAGCAAAGGGAACCTGGGTGGCAATATTTTGCTCTGCCACACACAGATCGGGCAACTGGGTGGTCTCTCAGCCCGCCTCCCCCACCCCTGCCTTGGTTTCTTCATCTGTGAAATGAAGGGTTTGAGCCACATGATCTCCAACTTCTCTCTGGCTCTCTTTTAGCAAAGCAGTGAACAGGCAGGCTCGGATAATTACCTTCGAGAAAGGGAGAGAAAAGCGAGCTATGGACTAGCAGGGTTGACGGGGCCATAACCGATCGTGCTTTTTAAACAATAATCTGGATCAGTCCCCAGAAGGCATTTGTAACAGGTTCCCAAATGACAGAAAACCACTGTGAATGACAGGGAAGGGGGGGTGGGAAGGCCAAATAAAAAGAAGAAGAAATACAATAAGAAAAATGTACAGATTAGCTGCCAACCCCCTGGATCAGTACTGGCTGGGGGAGAGGGGCCAGACAGCGCCCGCTTAGAAAGGGGGTTTGCTCAGCTCCACCTACATCTCATTTCGAGCCGTCACTGGGTTGGGCTGCCAGAACAGCCACTGGGCTTTCAGATTATATTAATGGGACTAGAGTGGCTGAAACAAGGGAGGTGACACTGGTGAGACCACCCCTGATGTGGCTGCCGCGTTCTGAGAGGGAGGCCACCAAGAAGAGCCAGCCTGCAGGGAGACATCAGCCGGTAAAGTGTTCAGAAGCCCAGGGGCCCAGGGTTCCAGTCTGCAGGGCGAGACAGGGAGAGCTGTTCACGAACACGAAGGGTGATCCCTTGACAAAAGGAGTTGACACCTGCCATGTGACCTGGAGGGAGGCTGGAGTCATGAGGTGGTGGATTGTCACCCAGGGCAAGGGAAAATTTTGTGGCAGCAAAAGCCACTGGGACATGGAAAGACCAGGTGAGGAACACCGAGGTGGGGTGCCCACTTATCAGGGCCCAGGGCTGGGGACTCCCAGGATTCTTTTTCGTTTATGGGGTGTAGTAAATTGCACTTAGATAAGCAGGAGAGAGGGGGGCCCTCCCTGCTTGGAGCCAGACGGAGACGGCCTGTGGCCAGATTGTGAGTTTAGACAGTATTCGCAAAAGCATTGTCCTCCCCAGGAGCTGAAACTGCACAGGTGAATTACCTGCTGAGGCAACCGTGGATTCATGTGAGACAGACAACCAGCCGTCTCAAAGTTCGCACCAGCCCACACTGGAATCAGACGGATGACTCAGCGATCAGAAGTCAACTTGGAAAGCTGGGTTCTTCCCGAAACTCCTGCCCTGTGTTCTTGATGGTCAGACACAGGGCTAGGCTTGGCCTGGGCTTGGCGAGGCCACTGGTGGGTTGCCTTTTGCACCCAAAGACCTTCGGGAAGAGGCATGAGAGCCCTTTGGCTGCTTCCTGAATCCTGGGTCCAAAAACCATCTAACTTGGTGCAGGCGGCCCTTTCTCCACCGAGGCTGCCCCGGGGCGCTTCTGCAGGCAGAGTGTTGGCCAGTGAGACAGGCAGCCTAGTTCTTACTGCACTTGGCCTGTGGCATTCTCAGGGCCGACCGTCACTTCTTACTGACCCTGAAGGATTCGGGGATCCCAAGGCCCAGGTCCGGCTCTGTAAAGCAAATATTCAGAAGGGAGTGTCTGCTGACATCTAAGTCCAAGGCGAGGCGATACCACTAACTGTTTGATCACCACACTCCTCCCTGCTGCACTCCATGCAAATGGAAGGCAGGGCTGGGAGGCCCCCAGGGAGACGCCTTGCTGCTTTGCCTAAGGAGGGCGGGCTGGCTCTGGGAGAGCTGCACACCAGGGCTCACCTAGGATGCCTTACCGTCCTGCAGGCCTTGGGGCTGCCCGGTCCCCACGGTGGAGGCCCTGGTCAGGCTGGAGCTTGGCCACTTGGAGACCAGCATCTCATACTCCAAAGAGCTCAGTGGACAAGGACACCCTGAACTTGGGAAACAAAGGATAGGAGTGTGAGCCTGCAATCTGCCCCCCTGCCGTGCAGGTCTCAGGGCTGCAGGCAATGCCCAGGCAGGGAAGGCAGGACAAGGCAACGGCTTGGAAATGCCTGACATTGGGAGCAAGTGAAGACAGAAACATCAGCCTTGTGCTGTGAGCTGGACACTGTCAGACGCGGGCCCTGAGGGGCTGCAGCCGAGGCCGGTGTGACCCAGCCCCCAGCCCCATCATCATCTGTGGCAGGGAGGTCGCAGGCCCGGAGTGTGCCCTGGCTGTCTTGCTCAGCATCACAGTTCTCACTAGCATGACCTGCTCTCGTCTTGGCACTGGGTTGGCTTTGGGATGTGTCCAGGGATGTTCCCGCTCACGGCAGACGCAGGTCTTACCCATCGAGGACTGCTTGTCTTCAGGGATCCCTGTACCAGGTTCCCGAGAACCCCCTCCCGCCAGCATTGCCCAGCAGCCCTGGAAAGGGGAGAATTGCTCTCGGAAATATGGGCAGTGCTGACACCGTGCCGGCCGCTATAGCCATGTTCGCATCGACACACACCCCAGCGATGTGGGCGCAGGGAGTGAGGGTGTCTCTGAGCACCGTCCCCTTCCTGTCTCAGGAGCCTCCACCACTTGGCCCGCCCCCTCAACCAGCCCCAGAGACAGCACCCACTGCAGGGAAGCCACAGGGCAGGTGCTGGGACCCACGTCCGGTGTGCCAACCTCCGCCACCCCACGCACCTCATTCTTCCTGCCTCGTCCCACTTCCAGGCCTTCCTTACCCCGGTTGCCGAGTTTTGCACCTGCTTCTCTTGGGCCCTTTCTTTCCTGCTGAGAAAGAAGGAAAGCCGGGAGTTTGGATTCGGGCACAGGCTGCTCCTCTGTCTCCTGGGGACTCCACACGGCCTGCCATCGGTGGGGGGCGGGGTCATGAGACTTTTGGTGCTAAAACCAGGACGAAAGGGGACAGTTGGTCACCCTCCTTATTTGTTACCCCATTAGGGTCTAGAATAGTGATTATTAAAATTCTTCGGCTGCTGGGTCTTTCTGTGGGTCTACAGGCCTTGGGCTGTCTCTTCTGTATAGTATATGCAGGCCCTTATGCATCAGGGTGCCGAGATCCCCCTGAACAACTCAAGGGGAAATTTGGGGACCCATGGACCTGTCCAGAGACCTCTGTGAACATGGAAGCACCTGGGGAGGGTTGGGCGCTGCAGTTAACTGCATTAGCTCTGGAGCCCTCGGGCCACGGTCCTAGCCAAGCTCTGCTACTTGGCAGCTTCGAACACACGTCCAAGCATCTAAACCACTCCAGCCTCCCTTTCTGTGTTTGTAAAATAGGAATTAGATCTGCTTCACAGGGTGGAGCTGGTCTACGCAAGATCTGTAGTAATATATACACCGAGCTGCGGTGTACCTGCCTAGCACTGCTCTGAGCCAGAGATACGGCAGGGACTGGACGATGGCCTGGCCCCCGAGCTGAGGTTTGGGTGGATTAAAGCTAAATGAATAGAAGCTGCTCTGATGACTTCTGTGATTATTAGCATTTGGCTTCGGAATTCCCCACGACACCCACTTCTATGTTGACTTAGGCTGGTGGCCCATCCACATTGTCCTCAGCAGGGGTGAAGCGGGGAGAGCTTCTGCGTGAAACGGAGAAGCCGCACGTCGCCCCCGCTGGAAGCCCTGGGAAAGCCTCATTGCTTCACCATCATCATTTGCTTTCATACTGATACTTTATTTTCTTTCTTTCTTACTGATATTTTATTTTATTTCTCACCGGTATTTTATTTTATTTCTTATCGATATGTTCTTGTTTTCCTTACTGATATTTGAAAAAAGCCACTTGGACTCCTCCACCCTCACACTCGTAAGGAGGAACTTTCATTTTTTTTTTTTTCCAACAGATGATTAGCCCTCTGAACTCTTGCTGAACTAATTTGATGAGCAAACTCTTCTCGTTCATCAGGAATGGACAAGGGGACCCAGCAGGGGGCCCACGTGGGCAGGCGAGGCTGGCATGCTGGCAGGGCGGTGGCGGGACGGGGCTCTGGCCCGAGGCCCGGGCCCCGCCTGTGCTGACGTGGGAGCCCTGGAGCGGGAGCTGACTGTTTACTACATTGTTTTTTAACAGCTTCACTTCCAGTAAGACCTGAGAACACGCACAACACCCTCATTTACAGCACCCAGCATGTCACTAGGGTGTCATGTGGGCCAAGAAAGGGAGAGTCCAGGAAAGACGAGATTAGTTGGCAAGCAGGTGTATCACCTGATGTGAAGAGGGAGTCTGGGGAGCCAGGGACCACATTAGCGCTGCCCAGGGACACTCTGGGGGCTGTACTTGGGAACGGGTGACCGGAGCAGAATTTCTTCTTAAGAAAGTCCAAGTAACCCAGGGGATCTTGGTCTGGGGAAAGGAGCTGGTCTCAGGTCGGCTGACTGCCAGAGTGGCGTGGACAAATCATTTCTCCTCTCCGAGGCTCAGTGTCCCTCCTGGTACAATCAGGGTGTTCAGCCGGGATTCCTTAGTGGGAGGCAGTGCAGCGCAGTCAGGCGCGGGGGCCCCTGGTTCCAGTCCCTCATCGTCCTGGCTGTGGCACTGTGGGAGGGACCTTACCTTGCGTAGGTGCAGTGTCCCCGTGTTAACCAGAGACATCGGTCACGTGTGGTCTCTCAGCACTGCTGTGAGGGTCCCGCGTGATAAAACCTACGTAACTCTTAGCAGAGCGGCAGCAGCTGGTGGGCGCTCAGTACACAGGAGCTCTGATCAATCTTAGCGCCACAAGTGAGCGCTTGTGGAGGACTTTGAGCGCAGTGAGCGCTGAGACACGGTCCACCTGGAACATTCCACCGTCTGTGATCCAGCTGAGGGCCACCGACGCTTTCCCTCCTCTGGTGGAAGTCACCAATACCTCCACTTCCATCTCACGATGATTCCGCTGCAAACGTGGTCACTTTTTATTTAAAACCATTTCCGAGGCAAAGGTTACGCTGTCCATTGGGGGTGAAAGATAAAAAAAATGATAACAACAACGAGAAGAACAACAGCAGCTTCCTCTGCTCGGCGCTGTAGACTGGACAGAGCGTGTTCAAGTGTATTTTCTCACTGGGCCCTCCCGACAGCCCCGTAAGGAAGGAGGATGGGGTAATTCGTGAGTTGCGGATGAGGAAACAGGGTCAGAGACTGTTCACAGTGGCATGCCTGGTAAGGGCTGGCAACAGGACTAGAAGTCACATCCTCTGGCTCCAAAGCTAACGTCTGTCTGAGGCAAAACAGGATGGCAGTTGGCTGTTCAGGGTCTGGAAAAAGCACAGAGGGTTTCCCGCTTTGTCTTCTCGTCTTTGCGCACAGGATGGCTGGTTGTTGGAGTGGCGGTGACCCCCATGGTCTACGCGTGCTGTCCAGGGCAGGTGTAAACCGCCCCATGTACGGGCTCCCTGTACAGGGTCGCCCTTCCCACATGCCTGCCCCCGGGAAGAGCCTCCCCCAGCCTGGGGCAAAGGGGTCCTGCTTCTGAGTCAACATTTCACACCCCCCGCCAAGCTGGGTGAGCCCTGGAGAAGACAAGGAATCCATATTGATGCTGAGGAATGATCCAATCCAGTTCTCACAGAGGGCAGGGAGACATCCCAGCTCAGCAAATGGAGAGATTAATTCGGTTATTAGAGACTTCAGCGATGAGTGGAGTACACCTTTAAAACAACACAAACAGCGAATTGTAACTGGAAATTACCAGCACAAAAGGATGGGCAGAGACGCCAGGAGAGGGCTGCCGGCTGCGGCAAGCCGGGCTTTGCTGGGTGACCCCTACTCCCGGTCCTGCAGACCCGGGGCCTTGGGAGGGAGAGGGCCGCCAGGCAAGTCTCGTCAGGCCCCAGGGTCCCTTCCCGTAGGTGGCTGGCACCCTGGGACAGAGCTCCTCCTTGCTCACACGTAGGCAGCTTATCTCAGGTCTTGTTGGGGCTTAGAAATCCTTTAATCTCCCAGGATCGTTTTAACAGATCAGCCTCTATTTTTATTCTTGGATGGCAAAGTGAATCAGCCTCGGCTGACTCCGCTGGACTTGTGGAGGCCTGTCCCCCAGCGCTGAATTCCTTGCGGCTTCCAGCAAGTTAAGGACAGAGCTGAGAGACCGAAATGAAAACACTGACGAGATGGGGCCTGTTCCTAGCCACACCGTTGGATACACAGTAGGCATTCAGCAAATAGCCGCTGAAGATAAACACCAGGGTCCTACTGTCCGAGGAGCTTTCTGCCCCCACTGCACAGTGTGGGAAAGTCAAGGAGATGCGGCCGACAGCGTGTTTTCTGAATTGATGAGCCCGATGCCTATAATTTTTCCAAAGCGAAATATTTGGGGATGTGGCAACATGCATGGGAGTTTCTGGGCTTGGCGAGCCTTTGTGTTCTTTTCCTATGTGTGGTCACCGCATTTACCCTCCATACTCTCTCTGAGGAGACAGCAGGGGGTGCGGGTGTTCAGCCGAGCCAATGGGTCCTTTTGCTGCTTATCAAAATCCGCCCTGATTTTGTAGAAACGGGATTTGGACGGTTCCAGATGCCCTGGTCTGGGAGCCAGGGAGTTAGCAGAGAGCAGCAGGGTTGTTCTGTAGTGGTGCTACTCTGGGGTAAGCTGTCAACATGCTCATCAAACTGAAGACTGGAAAATTAGACTCTGAGAAGGGGGAGTGGGACAAAGTGTTCCAAGTGGGGCTGGAGACTCAATTCTAGGGCTCTGGGCATTTGGGGCAATGTTGTGAGCTTGCTGTGGCCCAGAGGTTCTGGGGAGAATGGTCTGAAAGAGGGGCTGGCACAGCTGTGGTCACACACAGAAGCCTGCCAGTTCCCCTGTCTGGCTCGCAGAGCCGCGCGGATTGGACCGAGGCCCTGACTCACACACCTGCCATGGCTGCCCCTCCTGAAGGCAACTGCTCAGCCCACAGCTAAGCTGAGGAGGCACCTCTAGCCTGCTCCTTATTCATAGGTGACCTTGTCCAGATGAAGCAGGATGTCCCAGAGAAGCAAACTGTGGAGGCTGAGAAGGCCCGAGAGCCGCAGCTGGCAAGCTGGAGGCTTGGGAGAGCCAGAGCTGCGGTCTGAGCCTCAGGGCTGGAGAAGACCAACGCTGTAGCTTCCACAGTCAGGCAGGCAGAGCGCCGTTTCGGTCATCAGGGCTCCAGCTGATTGGGCAAGGCCCACCCACAGGACACAGGGCCATGCGCTTTACCCAGTCTACTGATTTAAATGTTAATCTCATGCAGAAACACCCTTACAGAAACATCCAGAATAATATTTGGACAAATATCTGGGCACCCGGTGGCCTGGTCAAGTTGACACATAAAAGGAACCATAAGGCCCCACATCACAATTCCTGTCTTTGGAGACCTTGAGCCTGCCTGGGGGTCCTGCCCAAAGCAAGGGCGGCCGTTCAGTGAGTAGTGGTGAGTGGTGACTTCTGAGGGGCTGTAGGGTAAGAGCCCTAAGCAAGGAGCATTGCAGCTAGCAAGGACAGCCATGGTCTCTCTCCTGGAGCCATGGATGGAATCAGTCTGTTGTACCGACAGGAGAAGGGAGGAGACAGCCAGAGAGAAGCAGAAATGATTGGCAATAGGGAACCCGTGCCAATAGGATTCCCACAGTGAAGATCTGGGACAGTGTGGAACTCAGAGTCACCTCAGTCCCCAGCAACCGCCCAGGTTCATCCTCTGTGGGGCAGGTAATACACCAGAGTCTATCCCACCCACGTTTCCTCTCACCAGGTGATTCCTTAAATAAATTATAGAACCCCAGTTCTTAAGGTGACCCAGAGGAGTCTTTCCTTATAACGAATGAGGCGAACC
The DNA here is from genome assembly GCA_004026765.1 of Micronycteris hirsuta. Taxonomy (NCBI): domain Eukaryota; kingdom Metazoa; phylum Chordata; class Mammalia; order Chiroptera; family Phyllostomidae; genus Micronycteris; species Micronycteris hirsuta. The sequence goes on along the minus strand of PVJI01004633.1, from coordinate 12,874 downwards.
AATTTATCTACCACACATGGCAAACTAATAACATTATTTGACTTGACTTTTCAGTTGATGGGAGTCCAAGTTCAAGAAAAGACCCACTCAAAAGCTTTCTGCTCCGTTTCCTTACTCTGTTGGCTGGATAAGTGCTGGGCACGTTGGGGTCAGAGAGGGAGAAGGAGATAGGGGGACATGGCGGGGGACCTTGTTCTTGTGTGGACATACGAGTCGCAGATTTTGTGGGAGAGGGGAAGGTGGGGTCGAGGGCTGCTTTCCAAGTGGTTCTCCCCTGCGGGTGCCGTCACGGGCTTCCCAGACCCCTCGGCTGGCTCATCTGGTCTCTGATGGGTCTCAGATGCTTTAGGAGATGTCAGTGAAGAAAGCAGAGACCCCTGCCGTGAGGCACTTACGCTGCAGCAAGGGCAGCAGGCAAAACCCCCAATATATGTAATAAGATAATGATAGAACAAATAATAAGTATAATACAATAAGGTGATAAAGATAATATATCAAATAAGCAAATGTCCCAGTTTGTTGGAGGTGCTGAATGCGCTGGAAGGAAAGGAACAGAAGAGGGAGGAGGGCCTAGAACTGGCCAGTGGGGGGGCAGATGACCGTTCTAACTAGGGATGGTCAAGGTCAGCCCCACTGAGGATGACCTTTATGGAAAGGTCTGCAAGAGGTAGGAGTTAGTCGCTGGGGCATGTGGGGAGATGTTCAGGCAGATGGAGCAGCCACTGCGCAGGTCCTGAGGCAGGAGCATCGGATGTTCAAGTATAATAGGAGGCCAGTGTGGCTGAACCTGGGTCGGGGAGAGAGAAATGGGGGAGGGCTGGGGCACAGGAACCGGGCAAGGCCACACAGGGTGCTGGGGAGGCAGAGGGGAATCAAGCACGTGGGTGTTTGATTAGTTTGACCCCTGATGGGATTCTTGTGGTGGGGGAGGGGAGACGTGTGTCAGGACCCGCACCGCCCACCCCCAGGAGGTCTCCAGCAGCTCCCCTCTGTAGATTGCCACTGCTTCTGGAGGCATCGGTTCTGACGGGCAAGAAGGCGGCGGTCTACACGCCGTGCTCCTCCCACGTGTCAGGTTGGGGGAAGGGTGGAACACCAGCATCACAAGCTCACTGAAATCCGCTAACATCTATTATCGCCTAATATGTGCGAACTCTCGTCTCAGGCAAGTCTTTATTCTTATCACTTATCTATATTCCAGCTGGGTATCTTGACCTGAAATACACTAGACAATGTGGTACAATTTTTTAGGCTCCTTTGGGGGGTGGTGGGGTATCCGAACGAAGCAGCTCCATGTTTCGGTGGTGCTTCCCCTGTGCTCATCACAGAGCTCAGACCCGATGCACACTTCCTCAGTTCTGGGTGCGGCCTGGCTGAGGAGCGGCGGCTCTGTGACGGGTCACTATCTTAATTAGTGTGGTTTTACTCCCCAGGAGGGGAGATGACTGTCAGTTTAAATGTCATATAAAACATTCTCTATGGCTTCGTGTGGTGTTTCTAATAGTCTCTCTTGCACAGTAATTGCATTTTTGGATTTTATCCTCCCCTCTTTTGATTATTTGCAAGCTGCTGGAGAGGTTCGTGATGTGTGGTGAATTTTAATCTCTCTGAGAGGCCCCAGTTGGAGTCTCAGACCCTGCAGGGATGCTCCCCAGAGGTGGTTCCTGCTTCCGCCCAATATCTGGCCTTATTGTGGCTTCGCTGTCCAGTGCATGCTCCTGACCTTCTCATAGGGCAGAATGATTGCTTTTGGGTGACATTATGTTCTATGGTGATAGTAACAAATGGTATGGACTGAGTGCTATATCCTCCTAGTTATGATGAAGCCCTAACCCCCAATGTGATGGCAGGAGGAGGTGGGACCTTTGGGAGGCAATTAGGATTAGATGAGGTCATGGGGGTGAGGCCCCCAGGATGGGGTTTGTGCCCTTATAAGAAGACAGAGAGACACTGTAGCTTCCTTTCCCCTCCCTGTGAGAATACAGCAAGAAGATGGCCATCTGCTAGCCAGGAGAAAACCCTCACCAACAACTGAATCTGCTGGCACCTTGACCTTGGATTTCCTAGCCTCCAGAACTGTGAGAAACGAATGTCTGTTGTTCAACGCACGCAGACTATGGCATTTCGTCACTGCAGCATGAGCTAACTGTGACAACAAATGTGAGGGTTTTTGCTGTCCTGGCGATGCAAATTCACAAAGGCCAAATATCTATGATTTCTGTTTTTACCTTTCTGAGTATTCAAAAAAATGAAGTCTCTTCTAATTTAAGTACAATAGAATGCACAGCTCTTAAGTGTTTAGTTCAGTAAATCTGGACAATTGTACACCTCCATCAAGACCTAGGGCATATCCGCCGCTCCAGAACGCTTCCCTCTGCCCCTTTCCAGTTAGTGATTGGCCCACCCTCCCAACCTTGGAGGCTGCAAATCTCTGACTTCTGTTACCATAGATTAACGTGGTGTGTTCTAGAGTTTCAAATACAGGGGCTCTTCCAGCACGTACTTTTGTGCGTCTGACTTCTGCCACTCACTGTGATGTTTTGAGATACGTTGTTGAGCCAATCACTAATTTGTTCCTTTTTATTGCTGAGCAGTATTCCGCTTATGAATATGACACCATTTGTTCATCTGTCCTCCAGTCGATGGGTATTTATTTATTTGGCTATGTGAACATTTGGGCGGTAAACATTCTTGCATCTGTCTTTCTGTCGGCGTGTTTTCATTTTCCTCGGGTAAGTGTGTGGAAGTGGAATGGCTGGGGCATAGAGGAGACACGTAGATAGCCGGGAGGGAGCTGCCAAGCGGATCTCTGACGTGGCTGGACCATTTCCCTCTCTCCTGACGATGTGCCGTTGCTCCGCGCTCTGGCCAGCATCTGCGCTGCCGGTCGCGTTGTGTTTTAGTTATTCCAGTGGGTGAGGTGGCACCTTGCTGTAGTCTTAATTTCTATTTCTCTGGTGACAAATTCCGTTGAGCAACTGTCCATGCTTACTGGCCTTCATATATCTTCTTTGGTGAAATGTCTGTTCAAGGTTTTGGCTCATGTTTAAAATGAAGTTATTTGATGTTTTATGTTCATCGAGCATCATGTTTATCTAGATGCTCTGTTTATTTTTGTACTTGTCTTTTCTCCCTTTTATGTTCTAAATCCCTTGGGATATTTTATCAATTCTGTCTACAGTGCCCAGTACAATTCTATGTAAACAGCAGGCACTTAGTACATATTCATTAGAGTATCAGCAAGTATTAAGCTCTGTCTGGACAGTGGCATAACCTGTTGATTTTATTAAAAGAATTAAGTCAAGTTTATGCATTTAATTTTTTTATTGACAGCATATATGTAATTATTCTTTTCTAGTATGTTCACCTTCTACAAATATTCAGGCAATTCCCGAATGTTTTAGGCCAATCTGGCATATACTACTTGAGTTTGAAAACTATAATAAACTTCGTACTTAATTTTTATAAGACGTAGGAAGATCAGAAGTTTACATGATAGGTGGTCTCTTCTAGAAGTTAAAATATTTATAGTCTCAAAAAAAATAGAACACTATGTACTATCCTCTTACGTTTTTCTCCTCTTCTGATGTTTATGAGACATTTCTTAACCAAGAACCAAAGCCTAAGGGGCAGAAAGAAGAAATATAAATACGTCTATTTGAAGATAAAGATGGTGAGCAGAGACAGAGAGAACACATCAGAGGCTTTTAAAATCTTGTCTCCCTTCCAGTTTTGTCAGCCAAAGCACCATAAGTTTGTGTTCTACTTTGAAGAAACGCACCTGCCATGATGTCATCTTCATAAGCTTAACTTCCCTCCTAGGCAGACTGGCCCGCTCAGGAAGGCCAGAGAAATATTTCCAACTTGTCCATCTGAACCTTGTCCCAGACTCTCTGCTCCTGGGAATGACCCCGTGTGTTACAGACCCTGTCATCCCCGGTGATCCACAGAACCGTAATCTTGAATCTTGAAAATCATAAGTAGCCAACAAATGTATTATTTTTCAGTTGACTGGTTTTAAACTCAAGTCAACTCCATAAACTTATTTTTTTTCTGACCTCAAAAGTAATATTTGTTTGTTGTAGGTAACAGAGTATAACAGTATAGAGAAAATGAAAATGAGCTGATAATCCATCTCACAAAAATAATTAATATTAAAATCTCTTAGGTTTGCTTGCAATTTTTTACTTTGGGGGGACTAATATATAATTTCTATTCTATAAAAAAGAATTGTGAATATGCTCTATGAATTCTACTTTTTGTTTATTCTGTGTTGTTTTTTCCAGAATGATCTCCGCACATCATTATGGATTTTTAGTGGCTGTATAACATTTCACTATGTGCTTACGTTTGTGTTGCGTGCCAGGCAGGTTTTGTTCTTTACATCATCTTGCTAATAAAAATGGAATCTTTTTTGCCCATGAGCATATATTTTCTGTCTCCTTCCTGTTGGTATATGACAAAGCTATTGACTGTTATACATTTATAATGTTTTAAATCTGGCCATGTTACTAAGCTTTCTTTTAAATTCTAAGTGTTTCAAGAGTTGACTCCCTTAAGTGTTTAGGTTATCTAATCCTATTGTTGGCATATAATAATTTTTTGTTTCCTCCTTTCCAATGGTTATAGTGCATGTTTCTCTTTCAATCTTATTCCATGAGTCATGTCTTCTTAAGCCACGTGAAATAGAAACACTTGAAGCAGACACACCTGCCCCACTTCTGATTTTAATGGGCATAGCTTCAGTGCTTCCCTGTTAAGATGTTGGCCACTTGTTTATATAATTATTATGTAAAAGAATGATCTTTTAGTTCTAATTCTCCCTAATGCTTTTATTCAAATTAGGGAGTATGTGTTGTGTATTATTTAAGGCCCTTTAAACCACTATTAAAAGCGAGGTCTACTAACATTAGGTAATAAAATGTCAGATTTGCCGATATCGAACCCTTTTCCAGTCCCAAGGTGAGATAAGCTTTCCTGGATTGGGGGTAGAAAATTCTTATAAGATACTATTTATTTTGCAGCTTTTTCATTTCGGATTTAAAATGACTCCTAACTCAGAATGGTTTACAGTTTTCTTTCTTTTGTATTGTCACTGTCAGGAGCTGGGATCAGGGTTGACGTGGCTTCATGGAATAGGTTGGGGAACTTTCCACCTTTGCTCCTGCTTTGGCATCGTCTTGATAAAATCTAATTGTTAAAAGTTTGGAAGAAACTTTTGAGATAAGTTCATTGTATTTTAAATTTCTTTTATGGTTAGTCATCTATTGACACTTAAAATTTCTTTTTATGTCCATTTTGATAATATGCCCAGAAAATTGCCCCCCATTCTTTGAATTGAATGGAATAAAATGCCATAATTTCTTATTACATTTGTTATCATTTCAGTTTAATGTTTAAAGTCTTTTATGACACAGGGTTCAAGAGACTAGAACAATGTACTACTGTTCTTAATCTCTGGCTTCAATAGTCGTCACCCGATGGACAGCTTTTTCTGTCCACCCATCACTCCTGTGCTCACCCACTGCCTCCCTCCACACATCTGTAATAGCAGGGGACTGAACACATCCCATCAGTGTACACGCAGTGTACAATACAGCACACGCAGCTACAATACCGGACTCTAAAAATGTCACTGCCTGTCTAAAACGTTAACAATCCCTTATTGTCATCCAGTGTCCATTCAGTGTTCACGTTATACCAGTCATCATCTGCGTGTTTATGGTCCGATTAAGTTCATACGTTACAGTCATTTGACATGTCTCCTGCATTTCTTTGATTGTATGTCTCCCTTGAACCATTTTTTTCCTTGAACTTTCTCATTTCCAAATTCTTATTTGCTCGTTTTTTCTTGATTGTACTTGTCAGAAATTTATCTATTTTATCCCTTTCTCATTTCAGTATTTGTTCCTTTTCTCCTACTTTGTTGATTGTATTTTCCTAGAGTTTATTATATTTTTCAAAGAATCAAGTATTTCATTACGTCAAACCTAACAATGTACTCTTTGCCTGCCCCCCAAAACATGTTTCTGTTATTGCAATTTTAGTTTCCTTAGAATCCTTCCTTATCTCACCTACCCTGTATACCTTCCCATTCTATAGTCTTGACTCAACGTTTTTTTTTTTTCTTTTAAAAACACTGATGTTTATTTTCCATCAATCTTATCGTATTTCCATTGTCTGTGGAAGAGCAGCCAAGACCACTCAGTGGTCGATTTTACCCACTCAGTGGCCTGAGCGCTGGAGGCTTCAGTCCCATCTTCGGGGACAGATGGAGCTCTCTAGTTTTCAGCAGGGACAAAGGACACCCTCATGCCTTCAGACCAGCTGGTCAACCTTGGGTGGAGTAGCAGTAACTTTGGAGCAGTCCATCCACCGTGAAATTTTTCCTTGGTCACAGCCTTTTCAGCATCAGCCTGCTTGCTGCTCCCTTTCGATCTCTATTGGATCTCTGTAGAAGAATATCAGGCATGATGTCACATGGTTGCTCGTGGGAGCCGGTGACACACGCACACAGAGCTTTGTGGGCTCGTGTTCCGCACCTCAGACCCACGGATGGAGCGGCTGGCCCCATCCCACACATTTCAGCCCCTCCTCAAAGCTCTCATTCATTACATTACTATCGACCCCCACTCACCGGGCCAGAGACGTTTGTGGAGTTGGTGAGATGTGTCCCGCACACAGAGGTCTACCTACTATTTCTCTGTTCTTAATGTTCGGCGGCGTCTCTTGTCTTTCACCATGGCCTGTGCCTAGATGTTGGTTTTCTGACCTGGTTTCATGGAGTTACTGCCTTCTTGTATTCCGCCAAGGATAGCAAACTCTTTCTAAAATAACTTGTTTCTGGTTTCTGTAGGAAATCGTTTTCAGAGGTCTCTTCTTCCTCCTCTGAGTCTTCGGGATTGTTGTTTCTTTCGACATTTCTGAATTCTTAATCCCAGTTAGTACCATACTCATTTTTTTCCTTTTAGAAATGAAATATTCCAAGAATGAATATTTATTTAGACTTGAGGATGGCCTCAGAAAAGCATATTAACTCTCCTTTCATTGTTGATGAGATGCTGGTTATATTGGTCAAGGCTCATAGTGGCAGATAACAGAAGGTGCTCTAGTTAGTTTAAAAACAAAGCAATTTATCCTTCTTTCTAATGAGAGGATTATGAAGCTTACAGCATCCCAGTGAGACCCAGGACGTGAGATTCCATTGCTACGCCACCGGAAACAACGGCAACTGAGGGAAATGCCCAAAAGTACACGAACTCTTCCGGCGGAAACCCCTCTGTTGGCACCACTTACTGTTCGGAGCCAGCGTTACTAGGAACCAGACTTCAGAAATTCTGTCCCAGGAGAACCAATGCATCTGTTGCCTTGAGAGCTCCCTCAGCTTGGCCACCTCCTCCCACTGCTGACATCCTCCTGGTCTCCCGCGGGCACCTGCTTGTCAGAATCTAAGTCACGTGTCGTTAATGAGCGTACAGAAAGATGTGCAGTGTCCCTAGTCATTCAAGTAGTACAAACCAAGACTACAATTTAACACACTTCACACCCATGAAAAAGACTAAAATTTATTTTTTATAAAAAGGCAGAAAATGACCTGTTTTGGCAAGGATGTGGAGAAATTGGAACACTCATTCACAGGTGGTAGTATTTTAAAATTCTTCAGAGCAGAGATAGAAAATAAACATTATGTACAAATGAACAAAAGTAAGAATGACTGTGAACTTCCTTTCAGAAATGCTACAGGTCATAGGGAAGGAAATATTAAAGGGAGATAAATAGGTTGATGATAGATTAAAATAGAGAGATAATAGATCTTGTCAACCTATAATTCCATATTGGAGAAACTAATCCCCAATATGGGGATTAATGGAAATTTGAAAATACGGGGATTAATTTACTTTGAAAAATAGAAGTAAAATAAAATCTTTTCAGAGAAACACAAAGCTGCAGGAATGGACTTCCAGGTGATCTGCTTCACAATGAATAGAGGTCAAGTTCTTTAAATCAGAGAACTATGGAACCTGTGACCACGCGAAATTTTGTGCATATACAAAGAACTGGAGAGTGCCAAAGATTGGTAAGTATGCACTAAATATAAATTTGTTGCCTTATTAAAATCCCTTTAAAAGATAATAGAACATTAAAACAAAATATAAACATGTATAATCAGTTTCAATATGAGAAATAAAATGTGACAATAACAAAAGAGCACCAACGACAGGAGGAACGCAGAAGTATAGTGTTCCGAGAATTGTTCATTCTACAGGAAGTGGCACGATGCTATTTCCATGTGGCCTTTGGTAAGTTGATGTTGAGTATGATAAATCTTTATCACTTTCAAAATGATAAAACAAGAAGTGCAGCTTATCAGCCGGTAGTGTAGGTAAGTAGAGTAGTGAAAATATATACGTATGCAGTTAATCCAAAAGAAAGTAGGAAAAGAGGAAAAAAAGAAATAAGGGAGGGATGGGACAAATAGAAAAATGTGGCAGAGTGATAAATGAAGACACGTGTGATAGTCTACATTCCAGCTAAAAGACGCTTCCAAGATGAAAAAGACAGACAGAAGTATGTGTGATCTACGAAAGAAAACCTACTTTGAATGCGATGACAAAAACATGGAAAAGTAAAAAGTTGGAAATAGATACACCATGCAAACTATAAGCAAGATACCGAGTGGCTTTATTAACATGAGAAAATATTGATTTCTGAAAAAAAATTATTAACATAAATAGAGAAGCATATTTTATAGTGACAGAGGCCAATTTACCAAAAATATAACAATCCTCAATGTGTACACACAGAATAAACAGCAAAAACTGACAGACCTGAAAGACTAGGCAAATTAACTATTTTAGTTGAAAATTTTAGCACTTAATTCTTAATAATTTATAAAACAAGTAAACAGAAATGCATCAGGATAATACTATTCATCAACTTGACCTAACTGACCCAGAAATCTACCTGACACCAGCAGAATGTCCGTGTCTGTCAAGGTCACGTGGAGCATGCGCAGAGATGCGCCATGTACTGGCTGAGTTATAGAGTAAGGCTTGGCAAGTTTAGAAAGACTGAAATCGTACAAAGTTTATGCTTTGCTCAGTACCAGAATTTAATAAGAAAGCAACAGAAGAATGTCTAAAAAATCTCTAAATATTTAAAGATTAAGCAACATCCTTCTAAGTAACGTACAGGCGACAGAAGAACTCCTAAGGGAGATGAAGGAGACGTAGAGCTGAATGAATGGAGGCGCAACATGGCAATGTTCGTGGGGTATAATTTGAAGAAAATGATCCACACTTCCAAATTAAAATGCTAGGGGAAAAAATTAAGCAAATTAAGCCAAAAAACAAGAAGAAAGTAATAGACAAAAGTGGAAATCAATGGAGTAAAAAGACAAACAAAAAATAACACGGATGAAACCCATAGCTGGTTCTTTGAAAAGAAAAATGCAATGGCACCGATAAATCTCTAACTGGACTGACTCAGAAAAACTCAGAGAAGACACAAGTGACCACATCGAGTGAAACGGAAGCGCCGCCACAGACCCTATGGGCTCTGAGAGGACAATGAGAGATGCTATGAGCAGTGTTACTCCAATTCCTTTCGGGTTATAAATTCTTAATAAATTCGGGTTAATAAATTCTTTTTCGGGTTATTACTTCGGCTGTATGAAAGAATGCCCTTATTCTCAGGAGACACGCAGACAAGTCACTTTCGGATGACCCAGCAAAAATGTCACAACCGGTGCGTCCGCATCCTGGGTAAGCAAATGCTCATGGTGCTCTTTTCCTTCTCTGTGTGTTTGAACATGTTCATAAATCAAAGCTGGGAAAAGAAAGCAGGCGCAGACTCTTGCCATTCGAGAGGCTCTTACTCCTGCCTTGTCGTGTGAAACAGGCGGATGATGAAAAGAACAGCATCCTGACCTTCTTCCCCAGAGGGCAGGGTCATGACCTTTCCTCTGGGTCAGGACGAAGCTTCCAGGTGATGCCGGTGAACTGGAAGTTCCTCAAGATGAAAACACAGAGAGGAAGGGGCAAATCACCGCGGGGGCCAGTCTTGCCCCGTCCCTCAGCAGCAAGGAGGGGGCCACAGGAGGGAGTCTGAGCAGCTCCGTGTTGACTGATGTCCAGCTCCTAAGGACAACTTGTAAGATGCCCGGGGCCAGTTCTTGCTTTGTAAACAGAGGCCTGACCTACTTAGTGCTTTCCAGAGGTTGGAAAAAAGAGGACTTGACTCACAAAGACACGAAACCTTTGACCTAATTGGATACTAATTACTCCTAACAGCTTTGTTTACTCAAACATTAACCCAAGCTCCCAATAAGATTTGAGCATATGTAAAGCAGCAGAATTGCTGCCAGGAAAAAGACACAAAATGTCCTTTTTTTTCAGAAAAGATGTTGCTAAATGCATAAGAAGAAGTAAAACACAGGTTGATAAATCCCACATCTAGGGGTTGTTCTAGAGAAGAGCTTTCCTGCGTTCCTCAGGAGCGGTGGATATGGCATCTGATAAAACTGGAAGGCAGAGGACTTGGCCCTCTGAGGCCACGCTGGTGAGACGGGCCGAAGCGCCCATGTTGCGATATCCCTCTGTGATTACAGTGTCTGTAAAGGAAACAAACGGTTGTCTGTTTACTGATTTTAATAAAGTACAAGGAAGGGCGGCTGATGATGGGAGTTTCCTTTTGGCCTTGGGTCCCAGCTGAGTGGAGACTCAAGAGGGAGGCAGAGGCAGGAAGAGCATCCAAACGTCTCGGCCAGATGTGAGCCGCCCACTTGGTACTTGCTTCTCATGAGGCCTTTGTCGAACAAGGGGAGCATCTGAGCCGCTCGATGCTATTATCATCGATGCTAGGTACAGTGGCAAAACCAGACAAGATGAATTGCGGTGTTTGTGCAGCTGGCCATATGGTTCATTTGGTTAAGTCAAAATTATTTAAATAAGGGAAAAAGATGTGAGGGAGACGTTGGACTGAGAAAATCTGGGTGTTTGTCCCAGCTTTGCAGCTCCTCGTTGGAGCCGCTGTGTGATCAGTCCTCCGATCTACGTCGAGACCTTGAGGCCTCTCGCCCTTCTTGGGCAGGAACTTGACCGGACTTCCAATAACAGCCCATCCAGCCCAAACTTCCTAAGAGAAGATCTGAGCTCAGTCAAGGGGAGAGGACCGTGGGCTGTGGAGTAAAGCATTTTTAGCTGGTCGGTCGTCAAACCTCTGATCTTGGTTGTCATTTCGCCGCTCTAAGCGTCGGTCCCCATGCTGCAGAATGAGGTCCTGATGTTCGCTCCCATGAGGTGCCATAGACCAGGGGCATCAGACTCATTTTCACTGGGGGCCACATCAGCCTCGCGGTTGCCCTCAAAGGGCCGAATGCTATTTTAGGACTGTATAAATGGAACTACTCCTTAACTAGGGGCAAGCAGCTCGGCGCTGCCGCCAGGTAGAAACAAGGTGCCGGGCCGGATAAAACAAGGTGGAGGGCCAGATTCGGCCCGCGGGCCTTGTGTTTGCCCCCTGTGCCATAGACAGTAGCCCCCTCCACGCCTGGCACTCCATCAGGCCTCCCTCAGGAGCTTACATGTGACACAAAAAGAAGGTTTTTATCACATGAAGACCATGAGCATTTCGCTAGTTAAGCAACCAAGAAATTAGGCCATTGGCCCTCAGTCACATGGTAGCTGACGTTCAACCTAATTTTGACCCTGTGGAGTTTGAAAGATTGGACGAGCTCCTTCAAGCGGAACAAGACCTGGTGGCCCCTGTGTCTACTGTCCACACTCAGTGTTTGGAAAAGGTGTCCATTTTAACAATCAGGACCATGTTCCACGCCGCCTGTCCTGGCTCTCTGGCTGCTGAGTGGGTCCACGTGTCGGGGGACAACAGTGTCTCATCCCTTAGGGGCCTTGTGGTGGGAACACCTCGCCCAGGTGGGTTTGACTCAGAGCCACTTCTGCGCTCACCACTGAGAGCAGAGGCATGCACGGAAGTAGACCACGCGACAGTCCCCCGGCCTCCTTTGAACACAACTTCTGGGAGTGAGACTGAGGCTGCGGGAGCGAGGGTGGGCGTCTCCCCAGCTTTCCTTCCGGCCCGGCCAGTGGCAGGGATGCACCTTCCCCCCAGCAAATGCGCAGAATCTGTTTCTGCCCGGCATTTGCGGCATTACACCTGGGCGCAAACTGTGAACCACTGTCACCGGTCAAGTTCATGAGGAATTCGTGTCCATCCCAGGACATTCCCAGAAGGCCACTTTTAACGTAACTAAAAGAAGGAGCTTAATTTTTCTGCGTTGTCTGTCTAGTCACCTGTTTCCTTAAAAATGAGGAAAGTGGACGTCAGACATGCACACATTTTTCACAAACACTCTGCCCTGCGCCCGTGTGTCTCTCAGAAAGTTGGTTGATATAACCAGGTACTAACTTTGCCCAGGAGGAGAAAAAATGTATTTTTATCTTCAGCCTATCTTTTATAAATCTTCAGAGATGAGATAATAGCTGCCTAATTTTCTCATCCCATTCCACGAGTCCAGAGGTGGGTAGAGATGTGATTTCAGCTTAAAGATTTTGTCTGATGCTTGAAAGGAGATATTCGGGAGGCATGGGAACAGAATTGCCGTTCACATCAATCTTACGATTATTCTAGTCTGTCAGGTTTCATTCATCCTAACCTTATGATTCAGACCTGAAATTTCATCAGCAGTGGGAACAGGAGCGAATATTCAAATGTAAAGCCAGTCTCACACTGGCTGTCACTGAGACTGATAGATGATAAAATTGCCCCAGTTGCCTAGTTGGCAGGGTCGGTGACCAGCGGCTGGGAGAAGCGGCCGAGAGAAGGTGCTTCAGGGGACACGTGAGCTCAGGGATCT
>PVJI01004632.1:90220-106228 GCA_004026765.1 Micronycteris hirsuta | reverse complement strand
ACTTCCAGGAAGCCTATTTCCTTTGCCAGATCTGGGAAGTTTTCCTTCATTATCTGTTCAAAAATACGTTCAATTTCTTGGTGCTCCTCTTGTCCTTCTGGCACTCCTATGATCCGGATATTCGGTCTTTTATAAATGTCTCTGAGGTTTCTGAGTCCCTCCTCATTTTTTTGAATTCTTGTTTCTTCCTTCTGGTCCACCCCATTGGTTTGAGATCCAACCTCCTTTTTTTCCCTATTGGTTCCCTGTAAATCTTCCTCCATTATCCTTATCGTATTCTTCATCTGTTCAACTATTTGCGTCCACCTAACTTCCAGTTTTGTTAACAATTTGATTACAAGCATTTTAAATTGCGCGTCTGATAGGTTGGCTATGTCGTCATCCGTTAGTTGTAATTTGTTCTGATCCTTCATTTTGGCCATTTTCATTCTTTTTATCTCGGTGCACTTGTCAGCTGGCAGGTGCCTGCGACCTGGGTCTCTTTTTGGATGACGTTGCCTCTGGGGGCGGGGTCTGGGAGGAAGCAATGGCGGCCTCTGATCACCTCCGGCTTCTGTCACTGCTCCACTCCCCAGCTCCCCACCGCCTCCTCTGCCAGACTGGGTTCTGCTGGCTCAGCCCTGGACTCTCTCCGGCAGCGTCGCTGGCTTGCGGGATTCACCTGTTGTTTGGAGCCCCGCCCTGTTCAGGCACTGGCGGCGTGAGTAAGTCCCTCCGTGAGCGCTGCCTCCCACTGCACTCCTCTGCTTGGTTCTGCCCCGCTTACCCGCCTGGATGTTCGTCTTCTCCTACCTCCTGGGTGTCGGACTTCCCTTTAGTTCGATTCTGTCCGTTCTGGTTGTTTAATTTTTCGCTACTGCATTCATTGTATAGACACTCTGGATGTGCGGGCAGCGAGTGCGACCACCTACGCTGCCATCCTGGTGGCGCACTCCAAGTCCCTACGCCCTTTCTTTATAACTAACAATATTTGACAGTTTACATCATGGTACTGTACTATTGTTACTGGTAGACAGTCTGTCCAGAACACCAGGAAGTCTCCCCCATCGGCCAAGATGGCAGTAAGGGTGGTAGGTTTTTACATTAAGTGTGCAAAAGGCTAGCAAGATAATTAGGTAGGAAAAAGACTTCCCCACTTCTGGTACCTCATTAGGGGTGGGACCAGGGGAAGACAGGCACATGTACCATATAAGTCAAATGGTGCAGGGAGAGGTGCTGGACCAAAGAGGCCTGTCAGTTTAGCCTGGAGAAAGAAGGGACTGTTTGGGAGGTGGACTCACTTGAAGCATGAAAGTATCTGGTCCGTCCTATACCCAAACTAATATATCCAAGGGGAACAAAGAAACGCTCTCTTGCTAGTGGCTCGTTTGCTTGTGACCTGCAATCGCATGGGGCAATGGCCTGTTCTCTCATGGGCCACATGGCCTTAGCGGCCTATGGCTTGCAGGAGGGAGTCTCTCTCTCTCGCCAACCTGGTGACACCTTTGCTGGAGCATTTGTGTGCTCTCTCTCAGGAGCACATGACCTTGTGGCCCTAGCAGCCACACAGCCCATGGTCACATGAACTCCACACACAGGCTCTAGTGGCAGGGGGTGGGGGTGGGGGTGCTTCACACGGAGAGCAGCCAGGAACAAGCTAAACTACCTGGATGACTTCTTAGCAACCTCCTGTGGGTTTTAAAGGACTGTACTTTAAAATGGAACAGAAACTCAGGACACTGCCTTTTTTGTCTTGGTTTTTTGGAGGACACAAGCTTTGATACAGGAGTCTGCCATTCTCCCAGATAGCAAAGCACCTGAATAAAACCTCTTTCCTTTAACTCCGGCATCTGTCTCATGAATTTGGCTTCTGTGGTGACAGGCATCCAAATCTGTGCTTCGTTTTTTTATTTGTTTGGCTGGTTATTCTAGTTTCATCATTTAATAGCTAAATGACTTTTTGAAGATACTTAACCTCTGTGTCCTTATCTATGTATGAGGATAATTACCTACCTAAGGTGGTTGTGAAAATTTATATAATTTATGCAACATGCCTAATACAGTGCCTTGTATATTGCCTTCCTCAGTAAATACAATACTAGCTTTTATCTCCTTTAAAATCATATAGATTTAAAACCTGGAATTTAAAACTAAGTAGCTTTATTCCAGAGCCCCTGGTCTTATCTGCCATTTTATATAGCTGCCTATGAAACATAGCTGGAGATTCTTCTCCCTTCCAGATTTTTATTCAGAAAGTATATTTTTAAACACTGTCAAGACCCACATCTCATGAACGTATTTCATTTTTTAGCTTTCTACTTGACACTTTGTCATCTTACATCTTCTCAATATTTTCTCCAAATAGTTCCTCCCCTTCCTCATACTATCATTCTTCTCAAGTTTCAGATTCTGGTCATTTGTTCTTTATGTTCTCTATTTCTACTTCTTGTATTACCAGCGATGATTCCCAAACCTGAACGTGTATTCCTTATATCGTACCAGCTACCAACTCTAGACTTCAATCTATCTAAACTCTACCCATCATCCTGACAAAGCCCCTTTGTATGTCTACATTACTCAATCACATGCAGTAATTAAGTACCATATTTTTCGGACTCTAAGACACACCAGACCATAAGACACACCTAGGTTTTAGACCCTGTTCCTGCCTCCTGTGACCCCACTCTACCGCTGCCCCTCTCCCCACAGCAAGCCAGGTAAGCTACATTCGGACTATAAGATGCACCCCCATTTCCCCCCCAAATTTGGGGGCGAAAGTGCATCTTATAGTCCAAAAAATATGGTATATACTTATGCAAGATCTGTAATATCCTAGTCTAGAGGTTGGAGATAAGACATTGCCCCTGTTCATAAAGAGCTCATTTTAGGGGGTGTTGTCATTGACTTTTAGCTTGATATTTTTGCTCATTTTGAGGACCTTCACTTGCTTACAGCATAGGGTGGGGCATAACAAATAAAACTATAAGATAAGTTAAAAAAAAAAAAGAGCTCATTTTAGTAAGAGAGGAACAGACAGAAAAATAATAATTCAATGTTCCAAATGCTATAATACAGATGTTAATCTTCTACAGAACCAGGTCTGTACTACAAAATTAGCATTTAATCATAGTGTACTGTTTCAGTCTTCTTTCTTCCTATAATGAAAGTTTCTAGAGGAAAAATCTGTGATCAATATTAGAACATATTATTGCCACTCAAGGAATTATTCTTGATTAATTAGAAACTGATAGAATAAAAAAGAAAAGCATTACTCTCAAGGATTTTATCTAAGAAAATTATGTTATATTTTATCTATATACCACTAAAGAATGTAAAACTTAGAGATGAGATGTCTCTTAGAGTCAATCATCCATTCATTAAATTTAACTTAGGTTTATCAAGTGTTCACTTTGTACCAGACACAGTTCTAAGGCATTGGGAATATGGCAGTGAACAAGGAAGACAAAGAGCCTGCTTTTCTGAGCTCAAATTCTAATGGGAGGAGACAGATGAGCAAATTCCAGATAAGTGCAAGTTGTAGAAAACAAAATAGGATTACATGATTGAGGACGGCTGTGGTGGGCTACAGAGCTATAATTTAGATTGGGTGGTTAATGAAAGTCCCATTGAGAGGATGCTGTTTGAGTGGAGACCTGAAGAATCACAAGGAGGAAATGGGTATGTGAAGATCTAGGGGCAATTTGAGCATTGCTTCAGACAGAGAAAAATCCAAGTGCAAAGGCCCTAGGGTGGAATGAATTTGACACATTAGAGAAACAGAAAGAAGGCCAGGATGGCTGGGTTTCAGTATGTGAGGAGGGAAGAGTGTGGCAAAGTGGGTAACATTTAGATATATAGGGCTTTGAAGACCATTATTAAAAGTTTGGATTTTAAGTGCCAGTTTTAAAGCATATATTCACATTGAAGACTTTAAAGCAAGAAGAAAAATAATCTGATTCCATTTCCGAAAGATCATTCAGGCTGCTATGTGGAAAAGGATTTTAGGGAGCAAAGAGTGGAAGCATAATTAGGAAAGTAGCAGGGAGGATGCAGAGTAAGTGGCTGAACTTGGGATATATTTTGGAGGTAGTACCTATGGAATTTGCTAATGGACTGAGAGTAGGAAAGAGTGGAAAAAGAAAGAAATAAGCAGCAGTAAAAACTAAGAATATAATTCTGTATACTACTATTTAAAGCTCTTCCCATATCTTGCTTGACTGAATAGACAAAGAAAAGGTGACAGTGAACACAATTACCATTGCTCTTTGGACTTTATAGAAAATCCTTCCAAGTGTCAAAGACCAACACATTCTAGCTTGAAGAGGTAAAAAAAGCAGTAAAAAAATCTTTCGTAAGTCCTATATTGTTCCACAGAAATATAACAAACCTATTTTAATAGAATTGATCCTTGACATGAAAAATAAAAACCTCACTGCAAAAATAGCTGACTATTAGAATTCTCTGTCCTTTATATCAGACACTGCTGAACACCTATACATCTATTTCCCATCTTACTTCATAGAAGAACTCGATTATTTTCAGATATACATTCTTCCTCCCTATGACTCAGGAGAAGGTGACTGCATTCCATTTCAGTAGTATTCCTAATTAGACTAGGCCTGCTCCTGAAAGCAGCCAGTTGGCAGACCTGTTTTGTTACCAGACTAAGAACAGATAAATGTTAATCAACTCATTGCTTCCTTAATTGAGGCCCACAAAAACTTCACAGGAGCTAAACACGGTGTTTAGTGACATAGTTGATTTACAATGATCTTGTGCTCTGTAAAAACCCCATGAATCAATATCAGCCTAAGCACCACATTTGAATAGGATTGATCTAATCCGTCCAGCACCTTGGCATTGCTCTGGTGACTGCGACAGGAGAGGCAAGTGAGCCAAACCAGTCTGAAAAAAAGGTTTGCACTGCACACTTGGGAAGAGCGTTTTCCCCTCTTTCTCCTGCTAGACATGAACAAGTAAGACTTTCTTCTGAATTGCCACGGACAACTGTCTTGCAGTTATGAGACACACAAGCCTTAGGGATACAGCATCTAATAGAGGTAAGAGATGTAAAGAACCAGAACCGTCATCATTGTGCTACTGATTACACTGTTTAAAAAACCTTATCATTCTTCCAATTATGAAATAATAAACTTCCTTCCTTTAATAAAGCCAGTATTAAGAAAGGTTTCCTGTTTCTTATAACCAAAAATACCCTGATATATCAAGTAAAAATATTGGAAATATGTATTCATATGATTGATATATAGCAGTTATTTTAAAAAAGCTAGTATGGTATAGAAGTGGTTTTCAGAGTAGTTTTTCTCTAAACAATGAATTCCCTCCTTTACCCCAAATATCATCATGTGCATATGCCAAAGAACAAAACAGAAAGGTGGTGGCACGCAGGGATGGAAGCCCTAGAGCTTCAGCCACTTAGTCTGTCCTCTCCATACCCCAATGTCTGTACTCCCCCCAAGCCGTCCTACATGGACACCCACGAAGCAATTCCTCAGAATCCAGTGAGAACAACTACTTCTTTAAAATATATTCCGAAAATGGGAAGTTGCCATAATAAAGGCGGTACTTTCATTTTCAGAAGTTCACTTTCACAATTTACTGAGCATTGATTATGGCCCTAACTATTGTTAAGAACTTTCCGAACCTCCTCTTTCATTCATTCAATAAATACACCAGTGGAGTCTTGTAAAACCTGAGCAAAGGCATTTCCTTTTGTTCTCTGGAGCTCCTAAATATGAGGTTGAATTGCATTATAAACTCCTAACTGAAAAAGAAAGCGATTATCATCCAGATGAGCCATGGTCATATAAACTTTTAAAAATAAGGATAAAAATGGAAGCACCCTGCAGGAGTGCTAGACCACAACACACTGAGCTCCTCCTGTAAATCCCAATCACCAGACAACACCCTTCCTCTTCTCACTGTACCAATTTCTGAAAATTCTCTAAAAGTATATGCAATGTTACACGTTTTTAAAACCTAAGGATTTTGTGTATAGGGCAAATTTTGAAATAAAATGTTATATAGTATGATGGCAAATGATAAATTCTCTTCACTTTTTATCAATAAATCTATGAGTCTATCTACTTGAATGCACAAATCTTTTGTGTACTTTTAAGGAAAAAAATGCTACTGAATAAACCAGGATATACCACCAATTTTAAGACAAATCTCAAATTCAGGGATGACAAAATATGAAAAAATGACTTTTGTAAAATTGATGAAATACAGAAATAGCATGGGTATAGATCTTAGCAAATAGAGAAGTAGAACAGTGGGGAAAAGTGGGGAATACTTCTGTCCCATTGTCTAAAGTCAAACTGATATTCTACAAGGCAAAAATGGTCTACTCACCCTTCAGCATCAGGGTCTAAAATGACAGCCAGCTCTGTTAATACAAGTCCTGCCAAGTAATGCTGTTGGCGGAAAGGCACAGACAGTTCAAACATATTTGCAATTTTCTGGTCTTGCACATTGGTGGAAAATCCAGAACTCTGTTTGGGAGTGAGGCAGAATAAATTATAACAGATGTGCAAGACAACATCCTACAGACACAGCATTACAACAAATACAATGTGAGCAGTACCTGAAAGTGAGATAAACTTTGCCTAGGGTAATTTGTTTACTAGGGTTTATTATAGATCATTATTATTAATTTTGGAGAAAGTAATGGCTTTTACTTTTGGTACAGGAAACTATGATGAAATATACTTTTAATTATTTTCAATTTCCTTTTTCTCATACTAAAACTTTCCATCTGTTTTTCTTTATTCTTTTAGCCAGTTAATGTTTTAATATTATACTCTGAATAGAAAAAAAAGCAACTAAGTCTAAATAATATACAGTGTGGGGCAAAAATAGGTTTAGAGTTGTGAGTATGCAAAATACAGAGTTTATTGTATTATTCATTATTGTATTATTTTCCATATGAACAACTATAAACCTACTTTTGTCCAATCCTGTATTATGTATTCCCTGCTGAATATAGGGAAATATTCATAGTCAAGGCTACTGGTTTCCAAAGAAATTACAAACACAGGTAAAACTGCTTCTCAGAGAAAATACTATCTCTAGAAAATCACTATCATTTTATGGTCAAATTACTGAGTTTTTAAAAAGTTTTTTAATACTGCAAAATAGCATCCCCCAAGATTTAGCTCAAGGAGAGAAACTCCTCAACTTCATCCCCTCAACACCATAATTCAAGACCATCCATGTGGGGTTTCTTAGAAGAACAGATTTCAGATTTCTCTATGAAGAAATACTATTCCTGATAAGTATATAAAATTCCTCTATCCTTCCTTTCCCTCAAAACAGTGATGTCTCTGTCATACGTAAGAATCCGAAAATTACATACTGTAATTAGATGACAAGGTGGGGAACAAGATAATGAAAGAAATTCTGTGAATTTCTTGGCTGAATGAGATGTTTAGCAGGGAACTGGGTGTAAACAAATGTGTTTAAAGGTTTTAGAAATGTACCTTTGCTACATTTGTACTTGACTGTGTAGCCAAGAGAGGTGGGCAGGGCTCTGTCAGACTTGCACTGCAATTTTATAGCTGAGCCCTTTGTGATTTTAATGCTCCTGGTATTTTGGGGAGCTAGAATTAAACAATTTAATTTTTAATCAATTCCTTTGGTTGTCATATAACTTACAGTCAAAGATTAATAAAGTATGTTAATCATGTACTGAACGACTGCCTGTATAGCAAGTTTCAGGAGAAATGTTTAAAAGTATGCTTTGTTTGAGGTAACAGAAAAATATGGCTAATTAAGCACAAAACAATGAGAGTTAAACAGTTGCAATAGTCACAGATGTCAAGTTTTTGCCTTTTGCTTTAAAGATAACATCACTTATGCATAATTATGAGATATTTTGCAGAATCTTGGTCCTTCAACTCAGCATTCCTTGTTCTCACAATATAATTTTGTGTTGCTGACATACTGTTTCTTTGTCAAGCAGGAGATAATTTCAGAGCCCCGATGAGAATTTATGAAATTGTTTTGCAGAAGCAAAGAATGCCTTCAAGATAGTTACAACCAGCTGCTGATGCCTAGGAGTCTGATAGGAAAAAGTGTTATCTGTCACTAAAGGAACATGGACTTCTCTCTCAGTTCTCTGGAACTCCCCCCACCCTTCCCTAGCTACACTCCTTATGTTTGCTGAGGTGGATTTGAGAAGTCTTGCTCTCTCAGCCTCTCACTTTGACAAAATCAAATAAACATGTCTGTCTCTGAGCACTGGTGTCTCAATGTTTTGACCTACTAGTGCATTGGATACACAAACCTGAATTTTGAGAGGTAATTCTGCAACAGTTTGACTTCTTTCTCTGCTAAATTATGCTTCATTCCCCTTCCTTTTACTAGTAGTAATCCTTAATAAACACCTTGCACCCCAAACTCAGTCTGTGTGTGCTTCAAGAAAACCCAACTTGTGAAAATGTCTAAATATGTGAGTTTATGTAGGTATATTCACTCACATGTGCATAAATCTGTAAGAGGAGTACAACAGTGCTTAAGAACATGGGGTCTAAAATAATCCAACATTCACACTACAGCATAAGGCATATAGTCAGTAATACTGTAATAACTATGTATGGTGTCAGATGGGTACTAGACTAATAATGGGGGTGATGACTCTGTAAGGTACATAAATGTCTAATCACTATGTTGTATATCTGAAACTAATATAATATGTCAACTTCATTTGAAAAATAAGTTTAAAATAAAATAAAGTCAACATGTGTGTTGATCCAAAGCCTAGCTCTGCCATTTTACTATGTGACCTTGGCTAAGTTATTGACCTTTCTGTGTTTCAGTCTTTTCATCTGTAAAATGAGGACGGTATCAGAATTTATCTGCTAGAGCTGCTCTGAGAATTAAATGATTAATACTTATAAAGCACTTTAATATAGAGACTAGTATACAGCTATTATTCAATAATATACATACAATTTTTTCCAGTGTTTAAAATGCTTTTCCACAAATGTGAACTTTATTTCTTTCACACGCTTTGCATACCTGAGATGTTGCAGAAGAAACAGAAGGTGATGGTGATGCTGGTGGAGTAAGCAGGCTGCAGGGTAAGTTCAATGTAACATAGTGCTCATGGCTGCAGATGATTCGCAGGAAATCCAGCCTCAAAGACACCAGGACACTTGGACTTGGTAATGAATAAAGCTTTGAAGACACCTTGTAAGCGTGCATAAACAAGAGAACCCACTGAATATATCATTTCTCTAATACCAGCACCAGAATGACAGATTAAAGAATTAAAGAACAGTATTCATTGGGCAGCTTTAGGTTTTGTGATTAAATAATATTATACCTTTCTCCAGAATTACATTAAAATAAAAAAATTTGAAATATAAGATTTACTGTATATATCTACTGACTAGGGTAAAAGCCACATTCTTTTATTTCCAATACAGCATTAATATTTCCACTTCTCAAAGATGTACTTCATGAAGGAAAAGTATACCACCAAAACAACTTCATAAAAAAGTATCCATTATTTTTACAGTATCTTGTGTTAACCTATATTTATAATTATCTATTTGCCTATTTGCCCAGATACACCATGAACTACTTGAGGACACCCATAAACTGACTTAATCACTTTAGCATCCCTAGGGTCTAGCTCAATGTCTGGCACATGTAGGTGGGGGGGACCAGAAGCACAACCGAGGCATGTGCTCTGACTGAGAATCCAACTAGTGACCTTTGCTTTTCCGTACTCCACCCAACCAACTAAGCCACACTAGCCAGGGTAAACTATATATTATATTTTTAAACCTCCTTTAAAAGGTAACTCTAGGGTGATCATACAGCTTACTCATTAATCAGTTGAAAAATTTTTAAAACAAAATCAGCTGTTTGTAGAAAACTTCCAGGATACTTTTAGTTTAGTAAAAGCAAAATGAATGACCTTCAGGACATGGGTAAACATTTGTCTATGATTCTAAACTCTACAAAGTCCAAGGCTGCACTGGGAGGAATACATAGCTACTTTAAATATCGCTGAGGACACAAAAGTGCAGTTAGTTCTTCACTTAGTATAAAAACTACTCCTGAATGGTATCTGGGGCTGCTTTACAGTTGGACTACTGACTTGATGGTGTGCTCCAGAATTGGAATTAAAGAATAATGAGTGGGCCAGTGTAACGCAAGAAAACGCCAGCTATACTGGTATCAGCTTGCCATAGCCTTGTGTCTTGATTAAACAAATGTAACTTACTTTTGCCTTAGTAATAAAACTATGCTTTTTTTTTTTAATGCCAGTACATGTATGTGTTCTTATCTCTTAACTGTAGCTGTAAAAAGAGCAAACACAGTATTTAGGTTATTTGATTACTGATTATTACTAATTATGCATTACCTGTTTATAGCAGGTTTTTATAAGGCTAAAGACAAATCCTCTGTCCATAACAGACAACAGATCGTTGAGAAAAAATGCAAGACTTGTGTTGAGTCTTTCAACCATTTCCGTGTCCTGAGAAACAAAATAAAAAGAAAAACAAATAAAAGTATGAGAGTTTAATGTGAGCTTTAAAAAGATTTAACAAAAAAATAAGTCATCATTACCTTCTGAAATCGTGAAACTATGTCACTAGCAATTGTACTGACGAGTGCAGCAATGTCATCCATGAAACGTTCTGGAAAACGAGTTTTCCTTGGTGCATCGAGTTTATCATTAAAGTATAAATGGTGTACCATGCTCTTCACCTGAAAACATAAATAAGCCATTCATTAGTTTAATTTCTTATGGATGCAATTAACTGTTACAGAAACTCCAAATAGTAGGGCTACTTTTTCAATATGCCATATGATTTAATAGGTGGCTGAGATACAATCTTTTAGCTCCTCAAATATTCTGAAAAGTTCACTACAATATTTCGTATGTTCCAAAGAAATGTCAAATAAAATACAATTCAATCACTGCATCACCTTCATAAAATTACCTTAGCTGTCAATAGGAAAAGAAAATACTTTGTATGTCAAAAGAAAAAAATCACCCTTTAAAATGGTTTTAAATTAAATCTTTGCAAGACTCATTAACGTTGCCATTCCATATCCCCCAAACTGTGAGCTAGCTAACGAAAGGTTAGAAACATTTACTTCCCTGTAGTGTCTTTGGCATCTAGCATCTAGTGTCAAGTGGTAGATGTATAGTAAATGTGAATCACTAAATATTAATTATAAAATATTAAGTAAAAATTAACAAAGTGATTTAAGTTTACAATATTTTTGGATATAGATTCTTATCACAGCAATGTGGTAAATGTAATAAAGATTTTAGATTCAGGGAAATTGAAGCCAAGTTTTACAGTTAGTAACAGCAGAACCAAGGCTTACATGATAGCTTTTTGACTAGTTTATATTTAAGAAATCTGAACATACAAGAGTATTAAAAATAAGTCAAAACTTAATTTTCAACTCATATTAAGAACACATGAATTATAAATTTGTTCTTTATTCTATAGGGGAAAATGGGTTATTATTCATGTATGGTCCCTTATTTATTTATTTGATCAGTAAACCCTAGAAAAAATGGCTTTTTATCCCCAATATATGTAACATTCAATGCTGAGACTAACCCCATGATGTACTCCAGAAGCTCCCTTTGTTTCTTTTCTTCCTTTCTTTTAGTTATGTTGATTTGTTTTCCTTTGTTTCTTATTTATTTTTTTAAATACTTCTTTTTTGGAAGAAAAAGTTTCAATGATTTCTGCTTTCTGGAGCCTGAAGAGTAAGATCCTTAGTGCCGGAATGCCTGAGTTTGAAACACAGTTCTGCTATCTACAAACAGCGCATACTTAAAGTTATTTAATCTCTCTGTGCCCTGGTAATGTTGTACTTAGCCCATGGACACAGTGCTATCATACTGTACCCAGCTGATAAACACACACATATATATATATATATACACAAAAGCAATAAACATTTATGTGTGTGAATATATAGTAAGATACTAACTCATTCATTTTTAATGTCATTATTTGAAATACACACAAGAAATTTTTTAATTGGCTGTAACTGGCATTTCCCTAAGTATAAAAATGTTTTTATGGCATTTCTGACCATAAAAACAGCATCTATAAGCTCTTTTCGTCTGTGTTTGGTATGAAATCTATAGTAATGCCATTATACAGTAGCATGTTCAGACTAAGGAAGAATGTATTACAGGTCCTTTAAAAAGTAACTAGCTTATGCAACCATCCCTAAAAAAAAAATAAAATGGGCTTTATAATTCCAACTAAATTGTGCTAAGTGTCTACAGTGTTTAATTTAGAGATGCAACATATGTAACTTTGCCTTGTAGGTAAAACCATAAGATGGACAACAAAAGAAGATTTCTAATCAAATTATGAGCTAACACATAAGTGTTCACTAAGGGGAACATTAAAGAACATGTTTATTTTGCTCACCATTAACTCAAAAAAGAACCAGGCTTGTTGCAAAGCTGACTCCCGAACGCTGCCACTGCAAACAACCCACTGCAAAGCCAGTTCCTCATGAAAAAGCTATCCAGAAGTAAAGCCAAAGTTATTATCAAAGTCAAGTCTGTTAATAACACAAACCAAATAATAATGCAACTGCAAATGAAGATATAATGAGAATAAGCAAAATAAGGCATGTGGACCGTTCAATGAGGCAGTGAGGACACCCATTAACGAAACGGCTATTTATACATGTAAGACAGTGGCATGTTGAATAACTGAAAAAAATTACATGTTATCTTCCAGTAAAATGTAATTTTTTAAAAAAAGGTGGGAATAGCCTTCTAAATTGTACCTACAAACAGAAACTAGACCAAAAACTCATAGTTAAAAATAAAATCTTGTCTGTGCCTTACATACATATTTCAATGTATGCAAATACATTCATAAACTTTGCTGGTACAATTTAGGAAATACTTAAAAAACTTAAACTTTGATAGACATTAATTTTCAAGTTTTACTGTATTTAAAGTCTTTTTATAAAAATGGCAGAAATTTCCTGCCTTGTAATGGATGTACATACAAAGCGTTTGCAAAGTAGTGTATTTTAATATGAAAAAGGACTAACAAAACTGTGCGGAAGGGAAGCAAATCAACATATCTTACTAAGAGTGATAATTTTTCTAACTCATCTTCCTTTTCCTGGAGATTTAAAACACAAAACAAGCAGTTACAGAAACAGAATTAAGAGTTGATACATTTTTTGGCACTAAAATTTTCAATCACTGAAGTCTAAATGCAGTCGGTCTCAAAGATATAATAAACATTATAATAATGCAAAAGGGCCTACACTAGAAAGGTATGCCCTGAAGGCATCAGACAAGCAGTGCTTGCTCAAACATATTTTTAAATGCAGCGCAAATACCGTAATATCTCATAGTGATTATGTAAAGAAATCTTTTATCTATTCAACTGCTGGAGTTATTTCCCCCATATGGGTTGCCTCCGTGTGAATCTACCTTTTTAGTTGGCAAGCGTCCCGTTAATGTTTGTAAGAAACTTGACGTCTCTGTGTGCGAAGACATGCGATTACAACTTCGGTCCACAGCCTATGGAGTGAAGATGAATGAGTGACGAGATACATTAACGTCCGCTGTGGGTGACTCTGCTGCTCCAGGATTACACACAACATTCAAAATAGGGTTTTACTGCGGTCTTAACAACCATCTATTTTACCGCTCATCTCATTTTCACCACTTTAAGTTGTTTTTAATACATTAGAAATATCAAAATGGCTTTGAAATATTTTTAGTCTTAAAAAGATGAGTATTTAAATAATTATATAAATTCAGAGTGCTGCAAAGAATGAAACTTTTACTTGTGTGATCTATACACATGCACACATCTAGTAAAATATAAAAACATACTTCTCAACTTGTCTAGACCAAAATAAAACAAGCAAAAAACCCCAAAATTTTATATTCAATAAAAGTATATAAAAAGTTTAGAATGATTTCTTTCACTTTTTATTATTATCAAAACTAGTATTCAGGTTTGCCATTTATTACATGAAATAGAAATCAATTATAATATTAAAATATAATTCAACTGTTTCTTCAAGAAAAAGAGCATTTTCCTTCAAAGCCAATAAACAGATGAGAAGTATATTTTAAGGTATCATGCAGTATGAGCTATCAAGCAATTAGACTTAAGTAAGCAAAACCTAATTCAACTAAATTATAATAAATTTCATACTTTGCAACACCGTACAAATTAAAAGATTTTTTGCTTCTGCTATTTAATATTATAGGATGGGGAGCATATACTCTTCACATTTAATTTCCACTTTATTACCAGTATTTCTAGTTAGTGACTATGAAAAAAATGACAAGATAGTAAATGCTAAATAGAAATGATACAATAGCTACACTTTAAGACAAAAGCAAATTAAAAACTATCAGTTTTTCCACACGAAATTTTTTAAAATTCCTACTGAAGATGTGCTACCCCTAAAGTAGAAACTGTTATCAAAGCCATCAATTGCATAAGCAGCAGGCACTGAAATAGTGATAGAGTATATAAGGAGGGAAGAAGA
This sequence comes from Micronycteris hirsuta, assembly GCA_004026765.1. Lineage (NCBI taxonomy): Eukaryota > Metazoa > Chordata > Mammalia > Chiroptera > Phyllostomidae > Micronycteris > Micronycteris hirsuta. The sequence goes on along the minus strand of PVJI01004632.1, from coordinate 91,693 downwards.
CAGGAAAAAGGAAAGCAGAGCAATACTGGTGCAATTGGTGGTATTCATGCATAGTAGCTGAAAATGTGCTAAGTAAAACAAAAATACACACTTTTTAATGATTAAAAAAAGCAAGCCACTGAAATCATAGTATATACTAAAAAGTAATGTTCTAAAGGGAAACATCAGCAGCCAATAAAGAAACCTCTAATATGAACACCACCTGTGTTGATTCTGCACTTGGGCTGGGGTTGGATCCCCATGGGGCAGCTTTTGGACCACCAGTGTTAACCCAGGAATTGGAGCGATCTAAACCCTAAGCATATAATAGAAAGCAGTTGGAAAGGAAAGAAATATTACATGTGGCATGCTATAAATTATTCTTAAAGAAATCCAGACTTTCCAATGCAAACATTTTTAAAATTAGTACTGTTAAAGCAACCAAAAATCTGAGGCACCTATAGAGTATTAGTTCACCAAAATGATCTTTTTACTTAAATTTTTAAAACTCACCAAGAACATTAAGTACATCATTTAAAGGTAATTTCTCTTTATGTAAAGGGATCACCTTTAAGTACCAACACTAAAGTTTCCACAGCACCATTTCTCTCAATCCTCTTTAAAGATGATGTTAGTTAGCAACAGATAATTTACTCTGAATATAACTAGGGTTAAAAGAAAAAAAAAATAGAAAAAGAACATTCCATTCTTTTCTAAAAGACTTTAATTTCACTCCATATGTCATCAATTGAGAACTTCTGTGCAGTGATACTCCATAATTCTCTTTGACCTTGCCTCTTCTTTTATTTTCTTTTAGGGACTCTTAGGAGAAATTAGGTAAAAAAATAAGAGAAAAAGTGCCTAATATTTGCTCCTTCTTAAAATGATGGTAAATTTGGGGTTGTGTTTAGTTTTACTGTGTTTGTTGTAATTAAACTTAATGTACTATTATATCATATAAATGATATATAAGAAAACATTATGCTGGAGCTATTTAAAGAAATTATATCCTCATCGTTACTATCACTAATTTAAAGTTAATTTAATATACAACTACTGCATATGACCAGAAGTAAATTATGTCTGTCTATCTCCGAAAGAGGTTATTATGATCCCAGGTAAAGGGAACTGGGGTTTTACTTCAAGTTCTTAAACCTGACTGACCATTAAAATAACTTCAGAATGTTTATAAAATTCAAGATTCTCGGCCTACCCCCTAAAATCCTGCTTCAATAATCTGGGCTGGGGCCTGGGAATCTGCTAATAGAAGTGGAGCAAGTTATAAGAAATTTTTAGAGAATTGTTGGAATAAGATTTATGAAAACAACCAAAGAGAAACTGACTACAAATATCAGGGCATGAGTATGAACCCAAACCAGAAAATACCAAAAGATAGGTAAAAGAAAACAAAGAGTAGTCACAATGTTAATCCATTCTGTATAGACAGTATCACCTGGGAAGCTTAACCACCACCACAAATGTGCAGGACCCTAC